>JAGFZM010005972.1:0-11820 GCA_017657215.1 Limnothrissa miodon
AAAGATGCGTCACATTGCTTAGAGCACCTTTAAAAATGCATTTTTTTTACCTAGACACCAGAGTTGATGAATGTGCAGAAGATTTTAAGAAAAGAGGTAAATAGAAAGTCAAAGAAAAAAAGAAAAAATAGCTGTCAGTTGGCCAAATGACAATTATTACATTACATTTAGGATGGTAGGTTTGGCTGAAGAGAGAAGCAGGTACCTCAGTAATAGAGAGAGAGTGTGTGTGTGTTTCGATTTATGTGTGTGTGTCTACTGTGTGTTTTCGTTTAGTGTAGTGCAGGAATCTCAGTACTAGTTAGGGAATGTGTGTGTGTGTGTGTGTTTGTATGTGTGTGTGTATATGACTGACTGTGTGTGTGTGTGTGTGTGTGTGTGCGTGCGCGCGGGGAAATGGCCATCTCTGCTTTCAGCCCTGCCCAGTCTGAGCTAGACTTCTTGTTCAATTAGCAGATGAACCTGACAGATTGCATTTCAGAGGAAAGGCAGCCTAGCCCAAATACATGGGTAAGAGAGAGTGCATGAGAGAGAGAGAATGAGAGGAGGGGTTCTCCATCACAATCATTTAACCCTTGGATGCACAACCTACCAATACCTACACTCTTCCACAAGTGGGGTCAAAAATGACCCCAATTAAAATCAATGCGTTTTTGCAATGAACTGTAGTTATTCTTCAAAATCTTTAAAAAGAAGAATTGTAATATTTTCATATTCCAGGTAGTCCTCATGTTTGTGACATGAGGCAATTTGGTATTTTTATTTATTTTGTCATTAATTTTGAGAAAGATGTATGACCCACCAGTTATACACTCTCCTATGAGTGGGGTCAAAAATGACTGCAATTAAAAATTAATCTATTTTGAGAAAGAAAATATATTACATTTTGGTTAAAGATGATGATTTTTATTATTATTTTGGTCAAGAAAATAATATTTAAAGTTTTACATGTTCATTCTTCACTATGTATGTTTGTGTATGTGAGTCGTGAGTGCGGATTTTTGTGAGAGTTTGTGTGTGTGACTGCATGTTTGTATGTGAGCATGTGTACAATGTGTGCTCCTCTGTATAAGATATAACGTGATGAGAGAAGCAATTTCCTCACTAGTTTATATGTACAGTATCTGCATGTGTATGCACAGACATGCATGTACAAATACCCAGCTGTAAATTTGCAGGTGACACCACTGTAATTGGGCTCATCCAGAATAAATATGAGTCCTCATATTGGCAGGCTGGTGCTCTTGAGTAGTCACCACAACCTATAGAGCTAAAAACTCTGTGGGGAATGGTGGTGGACGTTAGGAAGCACCCCACAGCACTGCCTCCACTAACAACATCCCACAGCCCATTGTCAAATGTGGGCTTTCCTCTGCTCATTCATCACAATCTGTTTTGGGGCAGCCACAGCTACCTAATGGGATTGCTTTAATTACAGGAAGCTATAAATATCATCAGAGTTGACAAAGATTCCTAGTTTTAACCCCTTAAAATTCCATTGGTAATGCCTGGGGTCTTTTTTTTTATTATCACAATCATTTAAGCAACGCCAGGCTGTAAGAGAAAGTGTGTCTGTATGTGTGTGTGTGT
This sequence comes from Limnothrissa miodon, assembly GCA_017657215.1. Taxonomy (NCBI): domain Eukaryota; kingdom Metazoa; phylum Chordata; class Actinopteri; order Clupeiformes; family Clupeidae; genus Limnothrissa; species Limnothrissa miodon. Next base: position 1,591 of record JAGFZM010005972.1, read on the forward strand.
GTGTGTGTTGTTTAATACAGTAGTTCATCTGTTGATCTGTCTCTCCATCACAGGTTCACTGTCACTTTCTCTGAGGTGGTTGTTGAAACTCATGGTGACCTGTGGTCTGTCCTCCATCAAGGAGGCCCAGCAGTAAATGGTTTTACACAACCCATACCTTTTCAGCAAAAGAACAGATATGCAAATGCACACACACACACACACACACACACACACACACACACACACACACACCACATACTTATCATAAAGAGAGTATTTTTGGCCCAGTATTTTATCATGCTATTCTAAGCATGTCCAGTCTAGTAAAGTCATACACTGTATGATGAGATGACAATATGGTCCACTCTTGAAAACTTGCAAGGAAGCTTCACATCACTAATCAGGTGGTGTAAAAAACCCTTTATGACTACACTCAACAGTTTTTTTTTAATCTTTTATACATTAAACTGATGCTTTTATCCAAAGCTGGCTTCAGGGCTAGGCGTCCCCAGAGCAACATGAGGTTATGCGCCTTGCTCAAGGCAAAACTGCAGTGGCATCTGAGATTCCCCAATTTCCAGGTTAGTTAACATGCTAACCAAGATTCTTAACTACTAAGCTAGCACCGCTCAACGTGACACATGAACAGCTTATCGTTTAGAATTAACAAAGAACCAGTGTTGTATAAAGTATCCGAGAGTTCCACATGAGTAAAAGCACAGATACCAACCTTTGGTAGGATTTCAAGCCACCCACTATCATGTTACTACAGTAAAAGTACTACAGTATGCAATTAACAGGAAAAGGATATCAACTCAGGAAAGGCAGAGACATAAATTTAAATGTTGACTCAACTAGAGAATTATAGTATTTAATACTCCCAAAAACATTGTTAAGTGCTTTACTGAAGTATTTTTACTTAGTTAAATTCATCTCTGCAAAGATCTGAGAGTTCAAGGGGGCTGAGGTGCCAAAGTGTCTGTTGAAACCACTAGCTCTGGTCTTGTCAATGGCGGGCTTGACAATGCAAACATCCGTGTAGGCAAACTCAGTCGAGTCTTCAAAAGGAGAACAACCCAGCTGGGAATAGACTGTAGTAAGACAAACGATAGATCCTAATCTTGGTGTAGAGTTCTGCACATGTGTATACTGTGTGTGTGTGTGTGTGTGTGTGAGAGAGAGAGAGAGAGAGAGAGAGAGTGTGAGTATGTGTATTTGTGTGCGTGTATGTGTGTGTGTGTATGAAGGAATGCACATATAACACTTCACATGTGCGGCATCTACAGGATGCAAGCACACACATACTCCTGTTCTGTTTATGTGTGTGTGTGTGTGTGTGTATTTGTGTATATATGTTATTGTGTATGTGTGTGTCTATGTGTCTGTGTGTTTATGAGCATATGTCCGTGTCTACGTAAACACGCCTGAGCATGCTCATGTATGGAGCGTTGAGCATTAGTGGCTGGTACGACTGTAGGTCGTATAGGCTGGCACGACCCCCTATATCCCCTTGGAGAGTATTGTCTTCACAGGGCCCCAGGGCCCCCCTGCAGGCCCCTGCTGCAGGTCCTCTCCCTGGCCTTGGCCTTCCTCACCACCACCCAGCAAAGGGCGCCTGTTGTCCTGCTTGTAACTCGAGCTAATGACTTTGAAACAAGCCCCATGTCCGTCTCCAAGGCCTATCCACACACCACGGCCCATCGTCAAAGCAGAAGCCCATGGAGATGAAGCTGCAGCTTAAGTGTCTCGCTGGTCACCTGTTTGTGTTGTCTGGTTGTCTGCAAGGGCTGGTTGTTCACCAGAAACAAGTCCCTGCGAGTCTCTTTACCACTTTGGTCAGAGGAGAACTGAGAAAAAAGGGCCATCAGTATTCACTGACTGCCCTGCTGAACAGAAACTTACTTAGCCACACTAACCCAATGGAAGGGCTTTTTGTTCGGCATGATTTACCCTCATCAGTGTGTTTTTATCCCTTGCCACCCCTGGCCTCTCTTTCCCTCTCTCTCTTTCTTTCTTTTTCTCTGTTGTTCTCTCTGTCTCTGTCTTATCTCAGGGTTAGTAGGGGATATTGTGCTGGCCTGGGAATCATGAGAGAAATGTAATGTGCTATGCAAGCTATGCAAGACAGAAAGAAGAGTGTCAGATTGACTTTTGCTTGGAAAAAAATTGTGTGTGTGTGTGTGTGTGTGAGTGTGACAGAAAACATACACACATCAAAGACAATAGTAATACCCAAACATTAAATGATGCACATGCAATACCCCAACTAATATTCAATTCATGCATGCACAGAAGAAAACATGTGTGTTTATATATACACACACATACATACATCCATCCATCCATACATGTATGTGTTTATGTATGTATGTATGTATGTATTCGTTGGTATTTATATATTTATATTTAGTTTAACTATTTGTATGAATGTCTCTGTAAACACCTGCGTTCTGAGGGGCAATCAGACAGATTCACCAGTCTGTCCCAGCCAGGGCCCATCTCTATAATGGCTCTGATTTGCATTCGGTTGGCCTGTCTGTCTGTCTGCAGTGCTTGCCACTGGTGAAAGGTCATGTGAATGCATTCTCTTGCTGTTGCTGATGAGTTTACTGTTGCTTTTCTCCTATCACCATGGCGATACTGTATACGACACCGGCAACCTCTGTCCACATATGGAGAGGTCATGCTCGGGTTCAGCCCTCTTGGACTTGCACTTCTTCAGCAGACGAGAAAATATTTGGAGAATATTCTCTTACACTTTGCTTACTGTGAACACATGGGGCAATTGAGTAGCTCTCGCTTGGATGTTAAATCAACGTTTGTGCTCAGGAAATATGCATTCCTTAATACTGGACTGTATTTCATTGCTGTCGCTGACTTTGACATCTGGCCCCATTCAGGAAGAAATTCAAGCTGGAGTGTAACTGACTGATGAGGAGTTTCATGTATCTGGGAATAAGTTTCTTCATGTGAACTTAAGATATATGTATTAGCCTAATAGTATTATGACAAATATTATTATTATCAACAACAACAACAACAATAATGATAATAATAATAATAATAATAATAATAATAATAATAAAAAAACTGTAAGATTTCCATGTATCTTTCAGTGTGACACACTTTTTACACAAATCAGGGTAAAAAATGTGTTAAATTGTTAGAGCTAATTGAACTTAATTGTATGGCAAGATAATTACATAATGTGAAACTTCTTTTCCAATCAAATGAATTAAATAAATAAAGAAGTAGCCTAAATACATAAATAAATAAATAAATAACTTCTTTAATGAATCATTAGTCTGTCTGTAAGTCACAAAACATCCACTGAGGTATACATCAACCCATTCCGCTGAGTGGTTTTAAACAAATGTCAATGATGTCAACTGTTTGGCATTGCATAAGGCCTTAATGATGTTTTGTCGGTTGGCGGGAACGCGCCTCAGGTCTGTGACTCTGGGTCGGGTTCCGGTCCTTGATCAGTTCGAAAGCGGGACATCTCCTCTGACACCTTTACGAGCGCGTGGGCCCCGGGCCGCGTCTAACACGCGCCTTTCGGACTTTGATGTGATCTGCTACACCCATCTGTGGCCTGTTTGCTAATATGCACCCTTACTTCGCTTGACCAGGGAGCTTTATTTACGACCCAGCACTAATGGCTGATTAGAGCTCTAAAGATAACGAATGGAGAATAAGTTTATCAAAGGCTGCTGGTTGACTTGGCCACGGCATGAGTGCTGACCCTATCCGTGTCTTAAGAAGGGAGAAGTTTACCGCTGGATGGGGCGCCCATTTATCACATTTTTGCGGCAATTAAATGGTCCAGACGGCATTAGCATTTGGAAACTTTATAAACTGGACGATTGCTTCCTTATGGTAACTAGCTTTGAAAAGTAAAATCAGCTTATCTCTTTACAGCATATCTCTTTACAATTGAAACAGCGACTTTAGCCTGTACAATATTCTATCGTTTTAGATTCGTTGGAATAAATCTAGGTGGGTCAGATGATGCGGACCTATTAAGTGAATTACGTTGTGATTTTAAACTGCTTAGGCGGATTGCACATCATAGCGCATCACTCAGCTGTAAAGCTGCTGTTTTTCTGTTTCAAACTGCGTCGTGCTGCTGATGCATGCCCCGGTGGAAACATAGGTAGGCCCTCTAACCGGGACAGCAGAGTCTCCCGCACGGAGGCATAATTACGACTAATTAAGAGGAAGAGCCAGGGTGCATTGTCTCACCGGGCGCGTGGGAACGGTAAGCTTTCATCTGCACCATGTCAACTAAAGCGAGAAGGGAGCGCGCTCCTAAAACATGATTAGCCATCTCTTTAATTCTTTTGAAGAGAACAAATGGTGTGGTCACGGGCTGCCATGGATTTCCACTTGATAATATGAAAGCTATAGAGATTATGCTAAATAAACATCAATTAAAAAAGGTCGAGATATAATGTAGCCTACAACAAATAAACCTTGCTTTCTCAAAGCAATTTTAATTATATTATATTAGAATATTTTTAGAGGTAATAGCGAACGCATTTAACTTCGATCTGAATATTAAATTAATCTGCCTTGGTCCATATATTATTGTTATTATTATTATTATTATTGTTGTTGTTGTTGTCGACGTTGTGTATGATTATTATTATTATGGATGTTACTGTTATTAACAATATTATAATTAAGCTATTACATTGTAATAAGTTGCCCCTTTATTTATTTTTGGTTTTGAAATTTCTACCATATTGTATGAATTACTGTTCCCTCTTCTTATAGGTAAACGCGGACTTTTAGTTAAATGGCAGAAACTAGAACGGTCTGCAATTCCCCCAGCCCACGTCGACCCTGCCGGGGCTGACAGATGTTTAGACACCATTTATGGATGGTCCTGTACTGGCCCCTAATGAAGCCCAACGCCCGGTGTGAACTCGGCTAAAAGCCTCCTGGTCGCCCCTGGGGGAAGCCCAAATCTCCCCCCTCACAGCGCGAGTCATCACGAAGGGAAATAAATGAAGCCGAAGAATAAGCGCCTCTCATTTAGAGCCGTCATGGCCACGGTCTCTCTCTCCTAAACACACACACACACACAAATACGCAGTAGTTTTACCAGAACCTTGTGCAATAAATCTAATAAATGGTCTTTCATTCTGAAGAAACAATGACTTGACTTGATGTGCAATTAAATCAAATACCCATATGCATTTTAATGCAAATAAAAATGGCGAAAATAAAACCACGCATTCTTTAAATAATGGATAATTCGCATGTGCAAGTGTATAGACTAGCGCGCGTTTATTTACAATCAAAGATATAAATTAGTAAAAGTACTCTTGTTAACAACATTGTGTAACTTTCGGCGAATTAAATAAAAAAACAATCATAATTTATTTACAAACAATGTTCAGTTCCATTGCAATACAACTTGCATAAATTATTGGCTTTCGCCATCATTAAAAAAATAAATATCAAATGTATCCCCCTCCCCCCTTATCGGGAGTTTCACCAGTCCCAGGCTCTACATTATGTATTCATCATTACAAATAGGTTGTACAGTAGGTCTAATTAATGTTCACACTAGAAAGTATACAACAATACGGGTGGCGATGAAGCAAACCAGACTCCTGAGAGATTTTTTTTCATTCTTTCTGTTTTTCAGGAAAGTCGTTTTGGATATAACTGCGTCATGTGTAAAAGCACATTTCTGTAAAAGAGGGGTTGAGAGATTTTTGGGGGGTCATGACTGGTGTCCTTTCTAACGTGGCACAAGATGGACCACAAAAAGAGCCTACCGGTTTCAGGCCTGTACGCGTCCTTAAACGTGGAAGAGTGGGTTTAGGGCACCTTATTCAAAGCAAGTGTGACACCTACCTGTAGAAGAAGGAAATAAAATCACGCTAGTCCGGAGTTTGCGGTGCAGCAGAGAGAAAGAGAGAGTGTGAGAGAGAGAGTGAGGAGGAGGAGATATGGCGTGCAAGTGACTGCACAGAAATATTCGGGACTAGGCCTATCCAGAGAATGTGCACTAAGTGGGGACACTATACACCTTCAGGCCCGTCAAGATCATCAGCCGTACATATTTAAGCGCACAAAGGAAACGAAATAAATTAATAAGTTCTTAAAACATCCCATATACTACGAGGTTTGTCAAATCATAATTGCATAGATAATATCAGTAGCATATATAATTGTTACATACACTATTTTTTGTCTACAGTCAGAGCCCATGTCATCTACGAACACATACAGCACCCTCGAACATTCTTTTCAAACTGTGCCGGAGTGCGATCCTACTTGTGCATACAGCCATGGGGTCAACTGGAAACAGACCGCCACATTTACACTTTAGTCCCAGTCGTAGCCGTGTTTTTCTTCGGTGGACACACAAGCTCAGCCATGCAGATAGTCCATCTGCGTAGTGGCTGTCTTTCATGGGATCTTCTCAATGGGTCTGACAGATTGCGCAAACCGAGTCAAGCGTGTGTCAATACTTCTGACGAGTGCAAATGCAAATACAGACAGCTCCGAGTAAACAAAAAGAGAAATATTTCCCAAAGACACCGCAATATCTGAGCAGGTGACAAAGAGAAGCTCGACTTGTCTTTACGTACCTTTCTTGGGCTCTATGTGTGTGGATCTGAAGTGATGCTCGGTGTGGTTTGGATTGTTTTTTAGGAGCGGGTCACCGCACTGCTTCTGAAGCGCGTTGGCGTTAAGGACAGACTGAGCAAGTCCGTCTGTCCCCACGGTAGAGGCGTTGTAGCGCAAGATGCCTTGTCCTTGCAGCGCTCCAAAGTTGCCATAGTTGGCATAGTTACTGTAGAAGGCAGACGTGTAGTAAATAGGCCGCCCGAGTAGAGACGAGGCGGGATAGAGCGCGCTGCCCGGGGACGCGCAAGAAGCGCTGGAGGTCAGCAGGCCCGAGGTCGGTGGCGTGCTCTGCCCCAGCTGCTGCTTCGGGTCCGAGGTTGCAATTTCCGCAAGCGACCAAAGTTTGGGTTTGGCTGACGGGTTGTGCTGCTCAGAGGTGACACGGCTGTCTATACTCTTGCTGTTGGTGTTTCTGGGATCCTCCCGGTGGTGAAGGTTTAAGATAGGGGCCTCCACGCCAGTCAGCGGAGATGGTGTCACGGGCTTGGGCGATAGGCCTCGGTGTCGTTCCTGGCTGGCGCTGTCACGCATGTTGTCCCCGTATTTGTCTTTCATGTCTGACCTGGACTCACAGCCCAGGTCTCCCATTCTACAGCCGGCCTTCTCCACGTCCGAGTCCGCTGAACACGAATGGTCGGTAAGTGTGTCCACGTGCAGACTGATACCTGCAAAAATATATGTAAAAAAAAAAAAAAATATATATATATATATATATATATATATATATATATATATATATATAAAGAGAGAGAGAGAGAGAGAGAGAGAGATCTTTAATTTCACCTAAAATGCTGATGCAAAAGTTACGTCTAATGAATATATAATTACGAATACCAATAGGTCTATAAACAGCAGTGAACATGAGTAGGCCGCGAAATAATGTACAATATTAGATATAACCCGTATGTCATAACTCCTGATATTCTCAGTGAAAAGCATTTATAAAGCAACAACATATACCAATAAGAAGCACTTGTGTGATAGCTGAACCCTAAAAAACTTGTTGTGCTTCCCTGCCAAATTCAGACAAATTTTATGTTATTTTGCAGTCTTAGTTATTTCACTCTATTATTTGAGATATTATTTGACGGGTTACCTTCATCCTCGGCAAAGGTTTCACTGTTGTCGGGATTCTTTTCTTCAGTGCGATCATCCTTTCTTTCCCCGTCGGGATCATCATCATCCTCGTCCTCGCTTTTATTCCGCGGGGCCCACGTCATCTTGTTTTCCTTCTTCAGTCGCCTCCTGGCGTTGGCGAACCAGGTGGACACCTGTGTGAGGGTCATTTTGGTGATGATAGCCAGCATGATCTTCTCGCCTTTGGTGGGATACGGGTTTTTCCGGTGCTCCTGCAGCCAGGCCTTAAGCGTTGCTGTAGCGTCCCGCGTAGCATTCTTACGGTAGGCCGGATCATTTAGCTGATAGGGGTAACCGGGGGTGCCATACGGATGATAACTTAACGCTCCCGCCATTCCCGTCGCGTGCGTGTCATATGGAGAGCCCTTCAAAAGACACATGAGTTAAAAATGGGTGGGCAACCTGCCGGAACATTTTGTTCGTCATTACCGAGGTATTAATTGACACATACACTTATCTGAGCTACGATGGAAAATGGTCGTAAATAAAAACAAACCAACCAAAGAAATCGCAATGAAATTGAAAGCAGAACATTTTCCCCTGCTGATGTAGAGGTCCTGGCTGTGTCTCGGAAGCTAGTGACACCACGGTTTTACAAATCCAATTAGCAAATCAGTGGATATGGCCCTTTTAGCCCCATGAAGCACATTGTCATTAGCGTTCTTAATTTATCTTTTCATGTAAAAGTGTGCCTGCCTGACTGCATGCTCTTGTAGTGAATGTTGACAGCACAATAAATACAAAAAATCTGAATAAATGCAGAAAATCGTTACAATTATTGCTATAATTACCATTGCTATTATTATTATTATTATTATTATTATTATTATTACGTTGCTAACAGTTCTACTTAAGATTCAATTGACTTTGACAGCCTTTGCCACTAGCATGTCAAATAAATTAGGCCTTTGGGTGCCATATGCTATGCGTCAATAAATTTAAGTTTTGTCTCACTGATTAAAGAAATGTCCGCCCTGCACATGAATTGTGATACTAAGAGCAATATATTCTTTACGACATGAATACTTTGAGACATTAATGTAAGTTATCATGAAAATATACATTAAATTACGGGCCATGTTGAAATAAGCATGTTAAAAAATATTTACTAAAATGTATCTAAATTTTAAAGGCAAAAATAATAATAAAAAAAGAGCACAAGGTTGCTAGCTTTCACAGTTAACTGAGCAAACATCTTAAAATTCTGCTGTATGTTTTTTTTTGGGGGGGTGACCTACACTTGATAACTTCAAAGCTAAAACGACTCGCTAACCCTACGGCCTGTGAAGTTAACCACTCACCTCATCCGGTGCTTGTACAGTTTCCAAACACAACACTTCGCTTGACAATAACCATATAAACCCAAAACTTTTCCAAGCGTATTTACCATGTACGACGGTAGCCCCGTGGCCGGGTCGGTCGGATATGGCAGCGGGCTGGAGAAGCCACTGGCTGAGGCAGAGAAGGCGGCAGAGCCGGGGTAAGGGCTGAAGGCTGAACCCGAGGAAGACCGAGCCAGCTCCTCGCTTCTAGGGGCGGCCAAAGCCGAAGCACCGTATCCAGTCGGGCAGGAGTAGAGAGCAAGCGAACCCGGAGGCTGATAGAGGTAACCCTGAGGATATGACATACTTGCGAGAGTCTTTGCTTCTCTCCAAAAAAGGAGAAGGGAGGCAAATAATAAAAGCGCGGCCGAACTCTAAGAATCAAAGCATTTAGGAGAGCAACGTCGTGCAAATAATTACATGAAAACAAACCAACAGAACGGAAGCGCAAGATCAGCAGAGCACCCGCATGGAGGCGGCAAGTCCCGGTGCGCCCGCTGGTTTGGACTGTGAGGTGCGGAGCTGCGGAGGAGTCGCGAGCTTCTGCGTGCATTGGAAAACAGCCGCCGTCACGCGCGCTCATATGAATATTCCATCCCCGCCCCTCGTTTCTACGGAGCGGAACTCCAGTACATATTCGCGTTTGGACAGACGCTTCACCGACATGCTCTCATTTCGAAAGACATATCACACTCACACCTCTGTACATTATAAATTATAAAAAATACACATGGAAACCTTTTTTCGCATTTTGAACGATTTTCGGGTGATGCAAAGGACCCATCAAGAGGTGCAAGGTGTGCCTGAAGTAAAGGAAAAGAAATGACTTCACTTTTCCCCGCCGCCGAGTTTTCCTTTTTATATGAATTTGGGGCTGGAATCGTTCAGTGCCACTTTCATAACACTTGTTTTATTTTCTTCTTGTTTTCCCTCATCTCTCTCTCTTTCGCTCTCGCTCCCCCTCTCCCTCACGCACACACACTGTTGCTTTGGCTGTCTATATAAAGGAAAATAGAAAAGTGCTTGGGTCTGCCTGTGGGTGGTGTACACAGCCTCCTTTATCTGGAGTCTGTGTTTATGAAGGTTTAACGTGTGTGTGTGTGTGTGTGTGCGGGGGGGGGGGGGGGGGGGGGGGGGG
>JAGFZM010005973.1:0-5000 GCA_017657215.1 Limnothrissa miodon
AACCCGACCAATGACGTAGTAGACGACTCTATCTAACCAATGGTAGTGAACGTCTCTATCTAACCCGACCAATGACAGTAAACGTCTCTATCTAACCAGAGGAAGTAAACATCTATATCTAACCTGACCAATTATTGTAGATGTCTGTAGCTTACCAATAATTGTAGTCCTCTTTAGCTGTGTGTGTGTGTGCGTGTGTATGTATATAATTCTCTCTGTGTGTATATTTGTATGTGTATGTATAGGCCTTCCAAGCAATTCCACAGTTTCCAATGTAGTTCCAATGCACTGGCATAACACGTTCGTTCAATGATCATTGGTCGCTGAGTGAACTTGATTCATTTGATTTCAATGTGCCTGTTGCGCTGCAGCGCGCAGAATCGTATCGTTTTTATCCGTTTTTATTTATCACCTTTGGTTCGCCAAATGGATGTATGAAAATTAATTTAAGAAAATGGTTTACAATTGCCCGTTCATTGCCTGCAACCTTTTTGGCAGTAAGCCCTTTGCTTTTTTCACTTCTTGCCAACCTAGGCCTATTAAGCGATGAATAGTTGATCGCATTGCATTTGTGTTTCGTAGAGGCAATACGTGACTGTCTTATGTCAGTGCTGCCTGATGCCTGGCTACTCCCCGATTGCTCACGATGGACGTTAAAATGATTATATGATATGGGGCTGACAACTCAGAGTCTTGATGAGCTCCCTCTGTTGTGCGTTGATCACAGCCATCTTTCCCATTGGGACTATGCGTCAGCATAGTTCACTGTATTAATAAGGCTATTTTTATTGAATTGAATAATTACTATATTTAGTCTATGGTTGGTTAACACAAACATGAAAACAACACTCAAATAACAGACTATTTACAGTAACAAATTAACAGTAGGCTATTCAGTATAACTAGCCTACTAATTTCAGCTCAACTTTATTTCCTGACGGCTGTATGTTAGAACACTCGCAGTCGCGGGCGCTCCCAAGTGCCACCTGGTGGTCGTTTGGGTACACTGCAGCTTCTTTAGAAAAAAAATTATTAAATAGTGCGTGACACACTCATGACGCACGGGAGGTTCGTGCGTGGAGCCGGGCCATTTCATGTGACACTGACTGTAGGCCGTGGGCAGCGTGAACACTGGCAACACTTTCGCACGCACTTCCGACTCTTGTGTATGAAAAAATATAATCTGTTAATTCGATTCCAAAACATCAACAAAAATATCTTTCATTGCACAAACTCAATCAGAATGTGGTCAAAAAATCGTATCCTTTTCCCAGCTCACAACCACCCGACATTTGACTTCCAAACTTCTCTCAACTAAAGGCCTAGTGGGTGTGACGTATATATAACGCAGGTGTCTCCACGCTGCGCACTGAACCAATTATCCAATTGACTAATTAAGTAGCACTATTTGACTGCTGCTTAAACACAAAATGTACAACAATTCTCTCTACCAATTCAAAATGAATAAATAAATAAAATAAATATAATTTAGGTCTAGAGAGCATAAATCTTAATGAAATGGCCATAACAGTGTACATGTATGTGTGTGTGTGCGTGCAGAGGGTGTGTGGTATGTGTGTGTGTGCACCCCAGATGCTGTACTGTGATCTAAAGTGGTGCCTACAGCAGATTTAACCCAGTAATACAAATAATAGGCTGTCTTACAGATCGATATGTCAAACTTATCATGCAGCTGATAACCCAAAGAAGGTCTTAAAGGGATAGTTCGGTTTTTTAACACTTTGAGCCCCTTTCACAGGTTGTCTAACATGCAGTAAAGTGGTTGACACCAACATTTTGACATTTTGTCTCGGCTATTTGTGAAAAAATGTAGAATCGCCTCTGCCTGCTTCAAGATGGCTACCAATGGGCATTTGTTGTTTTTAGCCTTAAAACCCAGGTTTTAAAAAAGTGCTACTCACTGAGTGGTTAGTGATGCTCGCTGATGTTCCAAATCACGTATCTGTTACATCCCTGTGTGGTTTCTTTTTGTCTGGGTTCTGTTTTTCGTGTGTCCTGTGTTTTGTCTCTTTTCAGACACTCCCGTGGCGTAGTTGCCGTGCCGAGGACGCATGCGTTGCCACCAGCGTGCATGCTCGGAGAGACGGACTTTATTATTTGCCACTCCTCTCACCACCGCACTGTGTGGCCCGACGCCCGGCGTTTCCGACCAGCCCGTAACCTCACTTCTCCTCGCTCTCAGGGTGAGAGCCTGATAGGAGGCCTGAGGTTTTGTGGGAGGCTTGAGGCTTTGGTTTTTCCTTCGTTTGTTTTCTTTTGACTTTTGCACTTTTGCGCCAGATACATTTATTATTATTTTTTTTTTGCACTTTAATAAACCTGTTTAATTTAAATGCTTACGTTGTGCCTTCTTTCTGTTCACGTCCCTAACCCCTAGAATGGGGGCGTAAAAGCATCATAGCGAAATAAAGCTTTTGTCATGTTTTCTTTGGCACTTTGGAACTATTTTTTCAGATACATCACAACTGCACAGAAACGTCTGCTTCAGTTGTAGCTTCAGGGCTGGTGGAGTGATATCAAGGAGCAAAGAGTCTTCTAATAGAAACCTATAGGACTTACAAAATAGCAAATAAAACATGACGGGAACTGTATTTAGTTATGACACTTGGGTTGGAACATCAGCGAGCATCACTAACCACACAGTGAGTAGAACTTTTTTTAAAACTAGTGTTTGAAGGATAAAAACAACAAATGCCTATTGCTAGCCATTTGCAGACATTTCCCATATCGCTAAGACAGGCACAATCATCAAAATGTTGGCATCAACTACTTTATTGCATGTTAAACAACCTGTGAAATGGGCTCAAAGTGTTAAAAACAATATTATATTCCAATATTTTCACACATGTTTGTGTGTGTGTGTGTGTGTGCAAGCGAGAGAGAGAGAGAGAGAGAGAGAGAGAGAGAGAGAGTGTATGTGTGTGTGAGGGGGGGTTCTGATACTGGTGTATTTGAGTATTTGAATCTGTCTCTCTGTGTCTCTGTGAGTGTGTGTGTGTGTGTGTGTGTGTGTGTGAGAGAGAGAGAGAGAGAGAGAGAGATAGAGTGTGTGTGTGTGTGTGTGTGTGAGGGGGGGGGGGGGGTCTGATATTGGCTCCCCAGGAATCCCATCAGGACTAAGTCTGAAGCCTGGCTGCTCAGTGAACTAAAATCTCCATTGTTCATACCAGTGAACCGAACAGATGAGAGGGAGAGAGAGAGTGTGTGTGTGTGAGAGTGTGGGAGAGACAGAGTGGGAGAGAGATGGCTGATAGATGGCTGAATGGATGAAAAGAAGAGAGGGAACCGGAGAAGAAGAGGAAATTGGAAACAGTAGATAAAAGGTGTGTGTGTGTGTGTGTGTGTGTGTCTGTGTGTGTATGTCTGAGCGTGTGTGTTAGAGAGAGACATAGATGTTGGTGTGAATTTCATGAGCTTATGTGAAACACCACATTATCTGAGGACTAATAGGCATTACACACACCCTCACACACACACACACACACACACACACACACACACACACATACACACACCATCTTGCATGACAATCATCCAGTTATGTCTGTCCAGAACCCTCTCTCTCTGAGGCTTCACTGAGGGGCGGGAAGCTGAGGGCCAAGGCTGGCCAGTGGCAGCGCTCCAGCTGGAGAAGCAGCCAATGGGCTAAGGGGAGAAGGCCCTGGGGTAATCCCTTCAAGAAGGCTGGAAGGAGATCTGACTGAGCAAATGGGCACATTGTGTGTGTGTGTCTGTGCTTATGTGTGAAAGAGTGTGTGTGACCCTCTGTCTGTATAATTGTACACACATGTGACAGTGTGTGACAGACTGTGTGTATCTTTGTCTGTGAATGAGTGCATATATTGTGTGTGTCTGTGTGTGTGTGAGTGTGAGTTCACAAACAGACATCTCTGTGAATCCTTTGTCGAGGGTAGATTGGAGGAGTCTCAGTCAATGTCTCTCTGTGTGTGTGTGCGTGTGTCTATGTGTATGTGTGTATATGAAAGAGAGAAACTACAATGCTGCATCCCTGCGTTGCTGAAAGATGCTTTTTCTGGGTCAGCAAGCAGTGGGGGACTGGGACAGTGCTTCTTAGGCGTTGTGTGTGTGTGTGTGTGTGTGTGTGTTGTGTGTGTGTGTGTTACATGCTTGACTCCTAAGCTAGGCATTTTGGGTATTTTCCAGTAACTGCTTATATATCATATTTCTGTGTATTTAAGTGTTTTATTAATTGTTTTATGTTAAATAGCATAGCTATGTGTGTGTTAGCATTTCTATGTGTGTTTGAGCGTGTGGTTGTGTCCATGTCTATGTCTCTGTGTGTGTTTTGTGTGTGTGTGGTTGTATGTGCTTTTTGTCTGTGTGGTTTTGTGTATGTGTGTGTGTGTGTGTGTGTGTGTGTGTGTGTGTGTTAGTCATTCTTGGCCAAAGTCTCAAAGATCTCTGTGCCCTCCCCTCAGCTCTAGACCTCCATGTGGCCCAAGCAGGAGGCTCTCTCTCTTTCCCCAGTGGAGGGGCTCCCTGCTGGGGAAAGCTGTGCAGACATGACCCATCCTGCTGGTCTGGAGGATTAGCCTCTCTCAGCTATTAGCCTCTCTGAGAGCCAAGAGGTGTGAAAGAGACATGTTAGAGAGAGAGTGAGTTTGTGTGGGTGCATATATGTGTGTGTGTGTGTGTGAGTATGAGGACATGCTCTGTTAAACCCAGTGGAAGAATAAGTCATGGTGTACGTCTGTGTGTGTGTGTGTGTGTGTGTGTGTGTGTGTGTGTGTGACATACTTGGTATGATGTGTGTGTGTAAGTGTGTGTGTGTGTTAAGCCTGGTATTGTAATGACACCTGAGCAGCTTTCTGCTGCACACACACAAACACACGCACACACACACACACACACACACACACACACAGGGCTGTGGAGGCTAAGCGAAGGGGTTCAGCTAAGTCATGTTAGGGCCTATCCTCTACCAGCCTTTACAGAAGAGCTTAGTGTGAGAGAGAGAT
>JAGFZM010005974.1:0-5000 GCA_017657215.1 Limnothrissa miodon
AACCCGACCAATGACGTAGTAGACGACTCTATCTAACCAATGGTAGTAAACGTCTCTATCTAACCCGACCAATGACAGTAAACGTCTCTATCTAACCAGAGGAAGTAAACATCTATATCTAACCTGACCAATTATTGTAGATGTCTGTAGCTTACCAATAATTGTAGTCCTCTTTAGCTGTGTGTGTGTGTGCGTGTGTATGTATATAATTCTCTCTGTGTGTATATTTGTATGTGTATGTATAGGCCTTCCAAGCAATTCCACAGTTTCCAATGTAGTTCCAATGCACTGGCATAACACGTTCGTTCAATGATCATTGGTCGCTGAGTGAACTTGATTCATTTGATTTCAATGTGCCTGTTGCGCTGCAGCGCGCAGAATCGTATCGTTTTTATCCGTTTTTATTTATCACCTTTGGTTCGCCAAATGGATGTATGAAAATTAATTTAAGAAAATGGTTTACAATTGCCCGTTCATTGCCTGCAACCTTTTTGGCAGTAAGCCCTTTGCTTTTTTCACTTCTTGCCAACCTAGGCCTATTAAGCGATGAATAGTTGATCGCATTGCATTTGTGTTTCGTAGAGGCAATACGTGACTGTCTTATGTCAGTGCTGCCTGATGCCTGGCTACTCCCCGATTGCTCACGATGGACGTTAAAATGATTATATGATATGGGGCTGACAACTCAGAGTCTTGATGAGCTCCCTCTGTTGTGCGTTGATCACAGCCATCTTTCCCATTGGGACTATGCGTCAGCATAGTTCACTGTATTAATAAGGCTATTTTTATTGAATTGAATAATTACTATATTTAGTCTATGGTTGGTTAACACAAACATGAAAACAACACTCAAATAACAGACTATTTACAGTAACAAATTAACAGTAGGCTATTCAGTATAACTAGCCTACTAATTTCAGCTCAACTTTATTTCCTGACGGCTGTATGTTAGAACACTCGCAGTCGCGGGCGCTCCCAAGTGCCACCTGGTGGTCGTTTGGGTACACTGCAGCTTCTTTAGAAAAAAAATTATTAAATAGTGCGTGACACACTCATGACGCACGGGAGGTTCGTGCGTGGAGCCGGGCCATTTCATGTGACACTGACTGTAGGCCGTGGGCAGCGTGAACACTGGCAACACTTTCGCACGCACTTCCGACTCTTGTGTATGAAAAAATATAATCTGTTAATTCGATTCCAAAACATCAACAAAAATATCTTTCATTGCACAAACTCAATCAGAATGTGGTCAAAAAATCGTATCCTTTTCCCAGCTCACAACCACCCGACATTTGACTTCCAAACTTCTCTCAACTAAAGGCCTAGTGGGTGTGACGTATATATAACGCAGGTGTCTCCACGCTGCGCACTGAACCAATTATCCAATTGACTAATTAAGTAGCACTATTTGACTGCTGCTTAAACACAAAATGTACAACAATTCTCTCTACCAATTCAAAATGAATAAATAAATAAAATAAATATAATTTAGGTCTAGAGAGCATAAATCTTAATGAAATGGCCATAACAGTGTACATGTATGTGTGTGTGTGCGTGCAGAGGGTGTGTGGTATGTGTGTGTGTGCACCCCAGATGCTGTACTGTGATCTAAAGTGGTGCCTACAGCAGATTTAACCCAGTAATACAAATAATAGGCTGTCTTACAGATCGATATGTCAAACTTATCATGCAGCTGATAACCCAAAGAAGGTCTTAAAGGGATAGTTCGGTTTTTTAACACTTTGAGCCCCTTTCACAGGTTGTCTAACATGCAGTAAAGTGGTTGACACCAACATTTTGACATTTTGTCTCGGCTATTTGTGAAAAAATGTAGAATCGCCTCTGCCTGCTTCAAGATGGCTACCAATGGGCATTTGTTGTTTTTAGCCTTAAAACCCAGGTTTTAAAAAAGTGCTACTCACTGAGTGGTTAGTGATGCTCGCTGATGTTCCAAATCACGTATCTGTTACATCCCTGTGTGGTTTCTTTTTGTCTGGGTTCTGTTTTTCGTGTGTCCTGTGTTTTGTCTCTTTTCAGACACTCCCGTGGCGTAGTTGCCGTGCCGAGGACGCATGCGATGCCACCAGCGTGCATGCTCGGAGAGACGGACTTTATTATTTGCCACTCCTCTCACCACCGCACTGTGTGGCCCGACGCCCGGCGTTTCCGACCAGCCCGTAACCTCACTTCTCCTCGCTCTCAGGGTGAGAGCCTGATAGGAGGCCTGAGGTTTTGTGGGAGGCTTGAGGCTTTGGTTTTTCCTTCGTTTGTTTTCTTTTGACTTTTGCACTTTTGCGCCAGATACATTTATTATTTTTTTTTTTTTGCACTTTAATAAACCTGTTTAATTTAAATGCTTACGTTGTGCCTTCTTTCTGTTCACGTCCCTAACCCCTAGAATGGGGGCGTAAAAGCATCATAGCGAAATAAAGCTTTTGTCATGTTTTCTTTGGCACTTTGGAACTATTTTTTCAGATACATCACAACTGCACAGAAACGTCTGCTTCAGTTGTAGCTTCAGGGCTGGTGGAGTGATATCAAGGAGCAAAGAGTCTTCTAATAGAAACCTATAGGACTTACAAAATAGCAAATAAAACATGACGGGAACTGTATTTAGTTATGACACTTGGGTTGGAACATCAGCGAGCATCACTAACCACACAGTGAGTAGAACTTTTTTTAAAACTAGTGTTTGAAGGATAAAAACAACAAATGCCTATTGCTAGCCATTTGCAGACATTTCCCATATCGCTAAGACAGGCACAATCATCAAAATGTTGGCATCAACTACTTTATTGCATGTTAAACAACCTGTGAAATGGGCTCAAAGTGTTAAAAACAATATTATATTCCAATATTTTCACACATGTTTGTGTGTGTGTGTGTGTGTGCAAGCGAGAGAGAGAGAGAGAGAGAGAGAGAGAGAGAGAGAGAGTGTATGTGTGTGTGAGGGGGGGTTCTGATACTGGTGTATTTGAGTATTTGAATCTGTCTCTCTGTGTCTCTGTGAGTGTGTGTGTGTGTGTGTGTGTGTGTGTGAGAGAGAGAGAGAGAGAGAGAGAGATAGAGTGTGTGTGTGTGTGTGTGTGTGAGGGGGGGGGGGGGGTCTGATATTGGCTCCCCAGGAATCCCATCAGGACTAAGTCTGAAGCCTGGCTGCTCAGTGAACTAAAATCTCCATTGTTCATACCAGTGAACCGAACAGATGAGAGGGAGAGAGAGAGTGTGTGTGTGTGAGAGTGTGGGAGAGACAGAGTGGGAGAGAGATGGCTGATAGATGGCTGAATGGATGAAAAGAAGAGAGGGAACCGGAGAAGAAGAGGAAATTGGAAACAGTAGATAAAAGGTGTGTGTGTGTGTGTGTGTGTGTGTGTCTGTGTGTGTATGTCTGAGCGTGTGTGTTAGAGAGAGACATAGATGTTGGTGTGAATTTCATGAGCTTATGTGAAACACCACATTATCTGAGGACTAATAGGCATTACACACACCCTCACACACACACACACACACACACACACACACACACACATACACACACCATCTTGCATGACAATCATCCAGTTATGTCTGTCCAGAACCCTCTCTCTCTGAGGCTTCACTGAGGGGCGGGAAGCTGAGGGCCAAGGCTGGCCAGTGGCAGCGCTCCAGCTGGAGAAGCAGCCAATGGGCTAAGGGGAGAAGGCCCTGGGGTAATCCCTTCAAGAAGGCTGGAAGGAGATCTGACTGAGCAAATGGGCACATTGTGTGTGTGTGTCTGTGCTTATGTGTGAAAGAGTGTGTGTGACCCTCTGTCTGTATAATTGTACACACATGTGACAGTGTGTGACAGACTGTGTGTATCTTTGTCTGTGAATGAGTGCATATATTGTGTGTGTCTGTGTGTGTGTGAGTGTGAGTTCACAAACAGACATCTCTGTGAATCCTTTGTCGAGGGTAGATTGGAGGAGTCTCAGTCAATGTCTCTCTGTGTGTGTGTGCGTGTGTCTATGTGTATGTGTGTATATGAAAGAGAGAAACTACAATGCTGCATCCCTGCGTTGCTGAAAGATGCTTTTTCTGGGTCAGCAAGCAGTGGGGGACTGGGACAGTGCTTCTTAGGCGTTGTGTGTGTGTGTGTGTGTGTGTGTGTTGTGTGTGTGTGTGTTACATGCTTGACTCCTAAGCTAGGCATTTTGGGTATTTTCCAGTAACTGCTTATATATCATATTTCTGTGTATTTAAGTGTTTTATTAATTTTTTTATGTTAAATAGCATAGCTATGTGTGTGTTAGCATTTCTATGTGTGTTTGAGCGTGTGGTTGTGTCCATGTCTATGTCTCTGTGTGTGTTTTGTGTGTGTGTGGTTGTATGTGCTTTTTGTCTGTGTGGTTTTGTGTATGTGTGTGTGTGTGTGTGTGTGTGTGTGTGTGTGTGTTAGTCATTCTTGGCCAAAGTCTCAAAGATCTCTGTGCCCTCCCCTCAGCTCTAGACCTCCATGTGGCCCAAGCAGGAGGCTCTCTCTCTTTCCCCAGTGGAGGGGCTCCCTGCTGGGGAAAGCTGTGCAGACATGACCCATCCTGCTGGTCTGGAGGATTAGCCTCTCTCAGCTATTAGCCTCTCTGAGAGCCAAGAGGTGTGAAAGAGACATGTTAGAGAGAGAGTGAGTTTGTGTGGGTGCATATATGTGTGTGTGTGTGTGTGAGTATGAGGACATGCTCTGTTAAACCCAGTGGAAGAATAAGTCATGGTGTACGTCTGTGTGTGTGTGTGTGTGTGTGTGTGTGTGTGTGTGTGTGACATACTTGGTATGATGTGTGTGTGTAAGTGTGTGTGTGTGTTAAGCCTGGTATTGTAATGACACCTGAGCAGCTTTCTGCTGCACACACACAAACACACGCACACACACACACACACACACACACACACACAGGGCTGTGGAGGCTAAGCGAAGGGGTTCAGCTAAGTCATGTTAGGGCCTATCCTCTACCAGCCTTTACAGAAGAGCTTAGTGTGAGAGAGAG
>JAGFZM010005975.1:0-17500 GCA_017657215.1 Limnothrissa miodon
TCTCTCTCTCTCTCTCTCTCTCTCTCTCTTTCATAGGCTTTTTGATGCTCCCTCACCCACTTTGACCTGAGTTCCAAATGCCTGGCCCTGGCATGGGGTCCTACGGTAGCATGGCCCAGGTTTCCTTGCCCATCCAAGCGAGCGAACGCTCGTCCGCTTGTCTACACGCCGCCATGATTCAGCTGCCCTCAGGTGAGCGGACCTCAAGTGACACAGACGTCACTCAGACCAGCTCAAACCTGGGGCATACTGTGTGTGTGTGTGTGTGTGTGTGTGTGTGTGTGTTGGACATTCATGTATGGGTGACTGCTTTCTGTGTGTATGTCTTTGATGAAACCTCCTCTGACATCAGCAGAGGTTTGTCTTGATGGGTGCTGCAGTGTTGGTGCTAAAATAACACATAATAGAACACAAAATAAAACATTACATTTTAAATGCACTGAAATGCATTTTCTTTACACACCTGAAGTATTATGTGTAAGTCTTTATTATTTTACGATAGATCCATCTGAAGTGAACCTGATTTTCAAGACATTTTTAAATATTGACGCTATGAGCTTCTATATGATTCCAAGCTTTATTCCTGAATACAGCTGAGTTGGGAACTAGTTTGATGCATATTTGTATATTTGGAATTTATGTTGAGGATAAGATGAAAATAATCTCATACCAAAGTCAGAAAAAAGTATCTGGAGGAAACACAATGCATAAAACATAAATAAAAACCCATGTGACACAATTATCGGTACCCTTATAGAAATTAGACATAATAATGTGCTGAAGCTGAATTTTAACAAATAATGAAAAGTAAAAAAAAATGTGTTATGTTATGTGGTCTTTCTAGTAGTATTCCATTCTAGAAATTTAAATGAAACAGATGTAATGGGAAAGACAATAGAATAAACATTTCAAGTGCATTCAAAGAATATAGAGAATTGCTATAAAATTTAATTCGCTTGAAAATGCCCTATTAGTAATTCAACTAAAATGTCTGGATAATGAGCCATTTTTATCTTCATAGTCTTGTGAAACGAATGGTTAGAGAGAGCTAAAATGTACAGGGACCACTGTTGGAGATTTTCTGGAAAAAAGGAACATATTGGAATCACCAAGCGTTAAACAAAATCAGAAGTGACCAACTTGTTAGTACTATTCAAAATACGTACCAGGGAAACATACCAGCTTCTTGAGCTTCTTGTCATTTAATCAGTGGGTTACAAGATGGGAGTTACTAAATGCCATCGGGCCTTTATGTAGAAGTGTTTTTGTTGGTCAGATGGGATGGAAATAGAGCTTTTTGACTCATAGTGGTTGACGAGGCCGGCGGAACTCTGATACTGAAAATAGCCCTGGTCTACTGGTAGTGAGGGCCAGAGGCCTGTTTAATTACAGTAGCTGTATTATAGCTGTAAGGTGGATGCCATCGTGACCTCCATGAAATACCTAACCATTTTTTCTGTTACAGAATAAATAAATTATTGTGTTTTTCCTCAATGTTTTCACTGTGGCATTAAGAACAAAATACTAAAACATCTATATTCTTTCAATGTGTTTTTAGCTAATAATTATAGAGGGAGCTGTATGTATGCAGTCTTGCATTTTAACCTTTGCTATGCAGAGCACTTAAAGGAAAACCTTCTATTGCAAACTTGCATTAAAGGAAGCCGACAAACAATTGAGTGAATGATGATTAAAAATGCATCTCACTTCCATATTTGTCTCAGGTGCCCACATTTACTTGCAATTATGCTACTCGTATGCTGTATGAGTCATTTAGATGGAAATTAATTTCCCATTTTAAATGTTGAAATTTCCCATTAAAATGTGTTTAAAAGGTTAGAAGCATAATCAGAATGGTGGTGCCTCTGTGTTTGAATATTTGTACATGAAAGTATGTGCATGTTTCTTTTGAGTGTGTGTGTGTGTGTGTGTGTGTGTGTGTGTGTGTATACGTGTGTGTGTGTGTGTGAGGATGAGCCTGTAGCCTTGATGTTTCTTTGTTATGACACTGTTGTCTCCATGCTTAACTCTCTCGAGCTCTGACTGCAGAACACCCCTTGCATGCCTTCCACCCAAGGGGATGTGTGTAGGCAACACAGCATGCACTGAGTGAATTCAGCCACATGACAAATTGTGCTTTTGCATAGACTCTGGTCTGGTGTACCCACGCTGGGCATGCTACATGTATATGCTTCAGAATGACTCCACTTTTTATGCATGTGGGTCCAAAGGGACTAACAGTAACGGCCTCTCTGAAAGACAGGAAGAGAAACAGAAACACAGACAGACGGAAAAGAGAGAGTGATGAGAAAGAGAGAGGGAGTGAAACACACACACATGAGAGAGAAGTGTGTGTGTGGCTCTGGAGAGGAGGCGCAGGGGCAATTAGACATGTGTGAGTAAGTGACGATTCATATTTATGAGCGAACATGATTTTTCCCCCAGATTAGATCCCACTACGCCTCCGCCACCCCTTCCTCTTCCTCCCCCTCTCCCCCCTCCTCCTCTTCCTCAGCAAGACAGAACAGTGCCTGTATCAGCTAATACACCAATGATTTATAGATAGTCTGTATTATAGATAAGCCGTCTCTGCCGCACTGGCTGAATTATGCATACCTCTATACTATCATTAGCTGGGCTGCGGCCCTCCACGCACGCACAAATGCTTTTGTGCGAATGGGAGACGCCGACAGAAAGAGAGAAAGCCGGGGAGATGTGGAGCGAAATAAATTGGACGGGTGCGAGAAAGCAAAGGGAAGCGAATAAAAATGTGTGAAAAGAGAAAATACTTCCACCGAGAGAAGGTGTAGGGTAGCGTTATTGATCACGGAGAGTGGGAGAATGGAGGGTTATTGATCACAGAGAAATGGACGCCCAAAGCACAGATATATCTCAGAATTTACATTGCACACTTGGGACGCCCACAATAAACAGAGCTTTTGGAGACGCAGCTCATCCTTCGCACTATCAAACAGTGATTTACACAACACATCAGCGTGGCTGATATATGGTGGGCCACCTGAATAACCTAGATTTGCTGGAGGGTTAACATTTACACACACGCACACACACACACACACACACTAACACACAGACCCACATCACATTTGTGATTAGCATTTACACACACACTCACACACACACACACACACACTCACGCACGCACGCACACACACACACACTCACACACACACACACACACTCACACACACACACACTCACGCACGCATGCACACACACACACACACACACACACACACTCACACTCACACACACACCATCCCTAGTTCTGGTCTAACTAGTGACATGTCATACCAAGACACCAAAGGGCCTCAATTATAAAACAGTCTCAAGCACAGATTTGATCAAATCCATGTTAAAGTACAGATTTATTTAAAAACACATCTTTGACATGGGGAAGTACCATCTCCACATCAAGCTCTAGCTCTGTACATTACCATTTCTTTGCGGTAATGCCTTTACTGCAGACAGTTTAAAACAATTGTGCTATCATTTTCAGATAAAAAAGACAATCTCTTTCATTGTAATCGGATTAGGCTATACAGCCCTACCCTGTAGTCTACCTACACTTTTAAAGATATGTTTTGCAAAAGACTATTTTTTTATATTGTAAACTTCATGTCAATTGTTTCATGGTTGAACTTAACTGCAAGTACAGTAACAAAATTCAGGCGTATAACCTAATATTTAGGCCATTTTAAAATGTTTTCCCCCAAAGTAACCTGGTCTATAGTCATTTTGTTTCACTTTGGTCTAATAAACTGTCTACTTATGTGCATTTGAGAAAGATAGCATGATAAGTGAACCCATATTAAAATGCATATCTACCTTTGTATTTTCTCCGTAATTTGTTTATCATGAAAGCATAAAAGTAAAAGCTTAAAGTGCATATTTACAAATAAATTCATAAATCATAAATCACAAAATCTATCTATCTATCTATCTATCAAAGCATTTGCATGTCGCAATTATCCGTTCATGGGTTTGTCTCCCCATTAGATTCGGATGTTCAGCATAACTTAAGCCTACAGTAGCAGTAGGATCGATAACTGTAGCCTACTTTAGCACTGTTGCTAGGGGCTCCTGCTACAGGCCTGGTGTTTTGTGCTCTGACTACTCACGAAACCTGTCAGTCCAGCTGACCACAACCAGAAACTACTATTGCCTACATGATGCATAAAAAATAGTTTGCAATTGTGTCTGCTTTTTTGTAGGCACGGGCCTACATTGTGAAATTACTCATTCAAGACTTAGAACATTTTTAGAGAGCTATAGAAAGGGTCTCTGAATGGTGACGGCAAACAAAGACTACTATATGATACTGTACACAGTACAGTTTGTGAAATTACTAGAAAAGACTTAAAACATAGAAAGGGTCTCTGTATGGCGCTGATCACATTGTACTTCTACATAATTGTTCTGTAGAAGTCTTTCCATAGGGTTGTATAGACGCAGAAGGTATTTATTTCAACAGCTCATGATGGAGGAAAGAAACTTCAGGGTCGGCCATTTTTGTTCTTAAACAGTCTTAACCGTCTTTAAAAATAATTTGAACCTAATTGAAAATGATTCTGCATATCTTTGCAAGTCGGGGGTGGATGAAGTTAGGGCACAAAGTGCATGAGATTCTCACGGATAGACCCCTTTTGATATTAATGAAGGGGCGTTCGCAAGGCGGGACACGTGGAAGTAGTAATTTCATGATCATCTGTGATTCACAAAAGACACACATTTATTTTCTCTGGGTTATACTTATGATTGTTTCAGAAATGTTCTTAGATGAAATGATGGATGGTTTCTTGAAGTTTTTTAAAAAAAGAAAAGAAAAAAGTGCCGAAGACTGCTTAGTGCTATTTGTCACTTGGAAACCATTTGCTACTAATGCAAAGATGTTCAGTCATTCGCTCCTTTTTAATGTTCTGAAAGTAGGAGGGAATGACGGTTTGAACAAAGATCATCACTCTACCTTTTACAAAGAATAAAAACACATCCAACTTTTTCTGCTGCCAAAGCAGATTTCATACACCCACACACACACACACACACACACACACACACACACACAGATGCAATCATACACACTCACGTACACATGGACACAGACACTGCAATCAGCAAGGGATGCTTGAGTACAGGCTCAGTACAACAGTGAGTGTTTGATGAGACAAGCGCTCTCAGGAGGGACGCCGAGGATGTAGAGAACGCCTGAAAGAAAGAAACAGAGAGAGAGAGAGAGACTACTCACCACTCTGCTATTCAGCACATTTTGCTTTTCTTTTTCCTTTTCTTTCTTTTTTTTCCACAAGTTTTGAAAAGAAACACGCCGCTGTCTTTAGGTAATTTTATGTTAGTCCATCCTGGGTGGCCACTCAGGAAATATGAGCGATTCACTTAAGAAGTTAGTGGAGCTTTGTTAAAAGAAAAAAAAGATGCTCAGCTGCAGAGCAGGGAAAATGAAGACTAACAAATAACCAAGTAAAGAAATAAATAAAACACATCAAGGACAAGGAGGTGATTATCCGTGTTTTTTTTTTTTTTTTTTTTTACCTTGGAAGCTTGTAAAATGATTCAAATACGGAAAAAAAAACATTCTGTATCCGTGGAAAAATGTAGTTTGATGAGTACAGCAAGATGGGAACCTGTGGGTATTGATGTCTGCTGAACTAAGAAATGATTAAAGAATTGAGCTCTGAGAATGAATGAGTCAAAAATTATAAATGAAGTAATGCAGTTTTTAGAAATCAATTAATATTCAGTCAGTAACATCTCCATAAAATATTCAAACCTGGGCCTGCGTGGATGAATTAAGTAAAACATCTCATTTTGTAATTGCTTAGTCAATTCTCAAAAAAGACTAATAAAATATAGGAACTATGTTGAAAACATGCAAATGTTTGATAGTTGATGGCCATAACGGACTTACAAATGAGTTTGAAAGACATTATGGGTGAACAAAAGTCCAAAGTTTTTGGTTTAATTTTATTATTAAAATAAGTATAAAAATATAACTATAAAACAGCATTCAAACAACATGACTTGAGTGTGAAATTCTACACAGCAAACTCCCTTTGTACATATCTACTTCTATGAGCTGAAATGAATCCACACTTTGACAGAATTTGTACTGTACTGTACTGTTACTCACAGGGACACTGTTTGTCAAAACAAAGATATTGAATATTATACATTATGTCCATTGCTGCAAAACAGTTTATACACTTACTTATTTCAAAGTTTGTTTTCGATAAAACCTATTTTTTTATTATTTTTTTTCTTTTCTTTTTTTTGCCATAAACATAGATAGTAACAAGACTACTATCGCTCTTCGTAGTAACAAAACACATTTTCACACCATTGTTCACAATGTACTCCTACAATTCGAAGGCATCTTTACTGATTTCAAGAGAAAAAAAGAGGAAAAAAAGAAACACGAAAAAATTCCTTTAGAGTAGTGACTGCTTACGTTGTCAGCTGAAGTGGAGTATAGTATGTTCTAGTCTCCGTAGTTACCATGTGGGGGTGGAGTATTGGGAGGGTGGGCCAGATAGGCGTGAGTGTATCATGATTGGCTGGACCCTCTGACTGGCACAAATGTGGACCAGTTCTTAACGGCTTTAGTTTCCCCGCCTCCCTCCCTCCTCTGCCTGTCTCCACGTTAGGCCTCTCTGTCTGTGTCCTTTCCGATGTACATGTCGGCCAGTTTTCTGAACTGGGGACCCCAGTGGCTGAGGTACTCGAAGTCCTGGTCCCCCTCAGTGGCGGCCGACTCCAGGGAGCTGAGGGACTCGGCCAGAGATCCGCTGCCCTCGTAGGCGTAGGTGGCCAGCGAGTCATAGGGCGGCGCCGTCGGGTCCATGTCGTTGTCGGCCAGCCGCCCGCTGATGAAGTCCCGGATGTCGGCGTTGTCCTTGATAGGTGAGGAGCGACGGAACGGGAAGAGCATCTCGGGGAGGATGTCGCGCCGCAGCTTATTGGCCTCCATCACCTCGGGGTTGCGCAGCGTGCCGATGTCAAAGGCCTGCGTGTCCTCCTCGCCACCGCCCTCGTCGTTGTAGCTCACCACGTTGTCACGCACGTCCTCCTTGGAGATGATCAGCGGCTCCTTCTTACGCTGACGTCGCAGGGCCGCAAACAGCACCACAATCACTAGGCAGAGAGAGATAAATAGATAGATGATAGAGATAGATAGATAGATAGATGGAGAGAGAGAGAGAGAGAGAGAGAGAGAGAGAAGTGGAAGAGAGAATTAATGAGATGAGACAAATGTTTAACCAACCCAGAAAAAAGTCCATATTGAGTGTCAACCACTCCTCCTTCCATGTTTCTTGGATTAAAAATAAAGTCACATTTCACCATTTCTCACCATTTTTACTCTTCCTGTGCCTTGTACACCACAGGTCTTGGTCACTTGATAAAAGTATTTTACTTATTAATGTATAGTTCACAATGTGTGCATCACTGTCAGTTCTGCATATCTAAACAAAAATAACTATTTTTTTAATAATTAATACTTTCCCAGGTATTCTATGCTGCTGGCCCTGTTCATCGTCCAAAATGCTCTATGCTTGATTGGCCAGATTTATTGTATTATTTTTAGTAATAATATGTGGCAACAAAGCCACAAAGTTGCTTTAGTTTCAGTGTTATGGACTGTCTCAGAAATCATCAACCAAAAATGAATGGGGATCAAAAAATACCTTTAACACAAACCAGCAAAGTCGGATTGGAATTGAGAAGCAATACTCCACTATGCTTCTTTCACCAGAGTCTCTCTAAAAAGACAGGGGGCACTGATGCAACACCATAACATCCACTGACAAATAAAAAAGGGAGGAAGGGGAACTACAAAAAAAAAACCTGACAACTGCTACAGACTGAGAGAGAAAAGATCAATGGCGCCAGAAGAGTGGTGAGTCGGGGGGGGAGATAACTGCTTCCACCAGCAGTGTATTAAAATACATACAGCAGGGGCTGATGCAGGAGTACAGGGGAGAGCATTTCAAAAGTGTGTCACACACTTAAGATCTCCTTGAATGCGCTAGCAAGCAACGGCGTGTTCTCATGATGCCTGATAGAGTGTGTGTGTGTGTGTGTGTGAAGGCTGAAGCGGTAGGCTTGTACTATGAAAGATTTAGCTGAAAATCCTCTCTCTTTCCCTTCGACTGCTTTATGCTAGCCCGTCTTTCTCCGCTGGATCCTCCTGTCATATCTCCAGGAGCGCCGTGTGTTAGAAAGCGCAAGTCTCCAACTTCCCTCAACAGCCCACATTGTTCGCACATCTTGCTGATCTGTTCTTTCAATAGTCAACGCATTTTCCAAGAGAAACAAATGCATAGGAATGCACACACACACACACACACACACACACACATACAGTACACACACTCTTTGTCCACACATGAACACACACACACACACAGCATAAGTAACTGGATAAGGAAAGCAGAGGAGATACACTGGCTCCTTGAGAGGCAAGTCGGTTGATATGACCGGTGTCACAGGTCCGATCTTTTAGGAACCTGAAGCTGCTTTGATTTTGAGTGATTTTGTCTGGGTCTCCTCCTAGGGCTGCTTTACTGTTGACAACAAAAGGAGACCCAGACAAAATCACTTCCTGCAACATATCTTTGTTAAAAACGAATTCCAGATTTCTCATTTTTGTTTCTTATGTTTGTGGAGATGTAGAGTTTAAAAGAAAAGCTATACATGATGTGACCTGTGGTCATAGCAAATAGCATACTGTATCTACTGTATCTTTGGTTCTTTAAGGGAGAAGTTAGATGGGAATCAATCCATAGCCCTGTTGTTTAAACTCTCTTAATGCTGTCTGTTGGAAAAAGAACCGGTAATTGTGATGCAGCACAGACTAAATAACAAGCTAGTATCTAATGTTAAGTCAATGGGACATGAAATTAAACTTAGAGTTAGTCACTATGGCCCATTCACTCGCGAAACAATTCGGTCCATGCTGTGTCTTTTTTTTTTTTTGGTTCTTTTTCTAACTGATAGCATTTGATAGCCTGGGCAGGGCTATGTGTTGATTCACACAGAACTCTTTTAAGGATGTTGCAAATTAAATGTGAAAAGTTTTATTTTAGCTTAACAGTTTAAATTTAATTTTTATTGATAAATGATTCCAAACCTGGTTACCTTAGTATTTTAAACTGAGTGATTTTGAACCCGATTCCTACAGTATTTTTAATTGAATAACAACAAGGAACATTATGAAGAACTGCCTTCTTGTTCAGAGTACTGTTTGTTGTTCACAGTCAGTTGTGTGGGGTTCAATTATGTTGTACTGATTTGTATGCAATGCAGCTCAGCCCATGACAGATTTATTTTGGTTTGTGCTATACTGTGGTCTAGCTTCCTTTGAGCAGTTTCAATAGAGTTCTGCCACACTCTATTAATTTCAGTAGATTTATGTGGCAGTGTCAGACTGGCCTCTTCTACAGTACAATATATCAGTATAGTTTTTTTCTCTATCTATCTATCTATCTATCTATCTATCTATCTATCTATATTTAGGTAATTGCATCACATTTAGTTTTTTTTTTTACAGTTTTGCTGCACTCACACACACACTCACACACACACACACACACTCCCATCCCTATCCCCAAGCAGCCTTTCTCCTGTGCTCAGACTGCGGTCCCTGCTCCCGTCACTCATGCTGTTGTCTCGGCGTGGAGTCTCACGGCTCTCCAGGAGTCGGCGCGCTGCCTCTTTACCTCCCACTCAGCTGTTAATTATGAAGGAGGGATGGAGACCGGGTGGGAGGGGAGAGACACAGGGCGGCGATGGAGGGAGGGAGGGACAGAGGGAGGGCGGGAGGGAGAGAGCGCTAGAAAGAGAGAGAGAGAGGGAGGGAGGGAAGGATAGAGGGAAAGAGAGAGACAGAAAAAGAGAAAAAGAGAGAGAGAGGGAGGGCGGGAGGTGGGCGTAAGAGAGAAGGTCTGAGCCACAAAAGGGAAAATCGAGGGCGGAAAAGGTGACGGCACCTCTGCTGCAACTGCGGCCGCTGCTGCTGCTCTCGCCATGGTGATGGTGGAGATGGGGCCAGGGCCCGAGGCATGCTCTGCCTACCCACAGGCTCTCATTGCTGGGGAGTCCAGTGGCCCAGGGTGGGGCAGGGTTATGGAGGTCAGAGCTCAGACAGAGCAGGTACAATGTGAGGTGAGAGGTAGTGCTGGGGGCAACAGAGAGAGAGAGAGAGAGAGAGAGAGAGAGGGAGGGAAGGATGGATGGAGGGATGTAGTCTTTCTATCTCCACTTAGATAGATAACTCCATATACTTCCAGGGATTCTCGGCTCTTTTCCAAGCTTCATACTCACATTCACACAGAAAGCAGGAGTTTAAGAACGACAGAAACGTAAACTATGTAAACTGCTGCTGCAGTAGACGAGAAAGAAAGAAAAGACAATACATCCAAAAACACACTCTTTTTTCTTTATTTATTTCTCTTTCTTTCTTTCTTTCTTTCTTTCTTTCTTTCTTTCTTACTTTCTTTCTTTTTCTCTTTCTTTCTTCCTTTGTCTTTCTTTCTTTCTTTCTTTCTTTCCATGTCAGTGCTCACTCAAAACACATTCCAAATGAGGGTCGGGTTGGGTGGGCTGGGGTGGGGTGGGGTTGTGGGGATCTGGAGAGTCTGACAGGTGGAGACAGCAGGATAATGAGCATGATGCCATGACACCTCAATCAGGGGGTGTAACGGTGGGCTTCAGCCTAGGGGCTGGTCTAACTAACCGCACATACACAAACACACACACACACACACATACACACACGCACTTGCACACACACACGCACTTACACACACACACACACACACACACACACACACACTTTTGAGCATGCCAGGTGCTGGGAAGGAGAGTGTGAGATAGACCTGGAGATGTCGATACCTTATTTGCTACTACAGGATCAGTGCAGGATCCTGGATCCAGGCGTTTGATGAAAACAAAGCCTGTCTGTGTTTATGTGAACGCAGGAGAGAGAGAGACTGGGAGCAACGTGGCAGTCAGACGGCCGACAGACGGTCGATAGTGACGGATTGTCTGTGGTTTACAAGAATGTGTAATGTAATGACAACAGATACACTGTGTGAAAGAGATCACAGAAACACACACACACACACACACACACATAAATATAATCCAACTACTTTATATTGGAGCTAAGAAAGCACGCTAAGAGCCTTAAAGTTGTGGGTTCGAATACCAGCTTGTTGAGCCCTTGAACCAGGCACTTAACCATAAGTTGCTGTAGGGGATACTGGTCTTGATGTATCTGACAGTTGACACATGAAGGCCGTTTAGAGCATCTGTGTAGTAACTGCGATTTCAAATGCAACACATATGGAAATGTGCCCACTACTTTTATGCTAACAAGTTTTAGAGAAGGTACGCAGCAGCAGATAGAAGGACTACTCAGATTTGTGTTTTTTGTTACAGCAAATGGTTCTGAATCTTTCACTCTCTCTCCTGCATGCGCGCACACACACACACACACACACACACACACAAACACACACACACAGTACACACATGTGTTGGATGATTACCTACAAGAACTATTGTGATTATTCTTGGTCAGAATTGCGCATTCACCTGCTGCCTGGCACATCCCATAATTTATTGATGTACCCTTGAATATAAGCACAATTCTGCATATCTTAGGATTTTTTACCTTTCTCTTTTGCTTGGAAAAGGAGAGCTAACTCCAGCTGTTCGGGGTGGTAACATACACTCCTTCATGGGCAATATTTCACAAGGCTGGGAAATCTGCCAGTGACCTACTTTGACCAAGCGAAATGGGCATTAAAAAAGGAGAAGACGAAAAAAGACTTAATAATGAAAGCTGTTGCAGTTCAGCATGTTTCCATGTGTTTGTAGGCAAAGGGGGGTTGGGGGTGAGGGGTGGGGGCAGAGAAAAAAGGCCTTTTCATGGACGTTATGCACCTTAAGTGATCTTGCAACCAGCTGACCTATTTTTATCTCTTGATTATGGAGGACAAAACAACCACCCAGTTTAAAGGCAAGTCGAGCAAACAGCGGAGGATGCAAAAAGAGAAAGAACTCTTTCAGGTACTTAGCGAGAATAGCAAGCTCATGGACACATAAAAACGCACAAAAAAGAACACAGACACACAACAGTGCATGTTACATGTTATCGACCAAGAAAAAGTTTGTGAAGCTGCTTATACGTATGTGAGTAAGCAATCCTGCCTGAGAGTAAGTTTATAGTAGTAATAATATCAAAATCATATTATGATGATGATGATTATTATTATTATTATTATTATTATTATTATTATTATTAGTAGTATCAATAATAATAATAATAATAATAATAATAATAATAATAATATGAGCAATATTAAAACTAATACTTAATTAGTAGTAGTATTTTTATTGTTATTGTTGTGAATGTGTAGAGTGTGTACAGTAACTTACTGAGCAGTATGATAATGCAGAGCAGTATTGCCACCAGCGCTCCAGTGCTGAGACCCGCAGACAGCAGTAGCGCCTCGGTGCTGCACGACAGCACGTTGCCGCGGCTGTCGCATGCACACACTCTCACCGTCAGCGTGCTCGTGCTGCTCTGGATGGGGTAGTCGTTGTCAGAGATCACCACAGGCAGAAGGTATGAACTGGTCTCCCGACGGCTGAAACCACCCCGGCGAGTCAGGATCCTCGCTGTGTTGTCTGAATGGATGAGAGATTGTCTGTTTTCACTACAACTCCCAGAATGCATTGTGTCATGTTAAATATTCTTTACAAAGACTCCCTTTTGTTTCTGATTTAGTTAAACGTTCGCTTAGTGTGAACAGACTTTGGAGCGGTCTATTCTGGGTAGTACACTTTATATTCACTTTTAGCTCCCACAATGCATTCTGTTATGTTTAATATTCTTTGCATCAGTTTGCTTTCGATTTACACAAGGATTTGGAACTAACTGTGAAGGGAAATACACTATATTTGAAATAGCTTTAGGCAAAATGTCCACAAGACTGAAGAACTAAGACCTTACCCATGCAATCATAACAGTATTATTGATCATTATGCCTCATCATTTTTTTAATGTACTCTTAAGAGAATTCGCACCAGTAACTGCATAGTAAATCCGTGGACAGGTTTCACTACAGATGGTGATATCATTTGTAATGTTTTATTTTTTTGAAGGCCGATCTGATTGCTGCTGACCAAGGTTGTTACTTAGTTTCAAATGGATGAATGGTTGAAATACATTTACATTTTAGATTAGGTATATCATCTAATGTATAGTTGTAAATAACTGGTTGTTTTACCTTCATTGTCTATAATGGTGAAGTTTGGGTTGATGGCATAGAGACTGAACACAAACTTGTGACCAACCAGAGGCTCATCTGTGTCCACAGCACTTATAGTTTGTATCAACTGAGAGAGAGAGAGAGAGAGAGAGAGAGAGAGAGAGAGAGAGAGAGAGAGAGAGAGAGAGAATTGAAAGAGACATTATAGATCAGCTTTTTGGTGACAAATAAATGGAAAATACTTCACTGAAAAAACAACTAAATAAGTCCAATGATCCATAGTACTGTGCATGTGTATGCTTTTTCTTAAGCTTTCCCTGACCATAACAGCACTCCCGCTAAGGTAAACAAGCCAAATGCATTCTATATTTTCAAAGAGGCTGGCGAGGAGCCATGGTAAACATGTTTGTGTGTAGCAATGTTACTCACACAAGAAAACATATCAATATGAACATTACCTGGCCGGCTCTTGCATTCTCGCAGACAAAGGTCTCATAAAACATGGCAAACTCCGGAGCATTATCGTTGATATCCATCACCTTGATGAACACGGGGACTCTGGTCATCTGGCCAGCATTGTCTATAACAGATCACAGGTGGAAAAACAATAACATTATACACAACTTGGGTCGAGTAAGAGGCATACAATGAAGACACTCATTTTAGTCATTTTAGTCAACCCATGTCACTGTAATATTCATTTACGAATTTATAAATATAAACAATAACAAAAGTGTCAAATCTCAGTCTTCCTGGTTGACCTGTAAAGCTCTCACCTAATTCCCACGTGTGTCCCTAGCTACTTACATAAGCCTTGGCACCTGAAGCCATGTCTGGCTCCGCAAGCCAACTCCCTAGTTAAACAGTCTTCATTTATTTATGAGCGGAGAGTTAATTTGTGCCATATTAAGCCGAATGGCTGGAAGCAAAAATATTATTCAAATGTGTAATTAGGTCAGCAAGAGCAATGATAATCTTGTGGATTCATCATGGGATACCTGCTACCCACAAATAGATATCATCGGTAGTCTCTAGTTGGTCTGCATTCATTCATTTTCTGTTTCGTTTCCAACACTATAAAATGCTTTATTTTACTTCTAGGGGACTTCCAACTGTTCTACAGTCTGATATTTCTTGATATAGAAGTAGATAGATCATTGATATAGATCATTGGTAAGAATAACAAATTCCTGTTTGTTAGGAAAAGTGCTATGTTGCCATAACCAATCAGTTGATCTGTAAGCTAACTGACAACTGATCTACTATTAAAATGACTATGAAAGCAATGATAGTCGAAAGACCATCAGTGGTGGCCGTTATCATAGATTATGCCAACTCTAAACGGTGAAGT
The DNA here is from genome assembly GCA_017657215.1 of Limnothrissa miodon. Lineage (NCBI taxonomy): Eukaryota > Metazoa > Chordata > Actinopteri > Clupeiformes > Clupeidae > Limnothrissa > Limnothrissa miodon. The sequence goes on from JAGFZM010005975.1 coordinate 14,665, forward strand.
TTACATTAACTGTCACCTCAACCACAACAAGTTTACAATTTAGCGGCCTGACTGACGTTTTCAGCACAGCGACATCTCAACTTGTGTGTATATTAGTTATATTGGGGCGATGGTGATGCAGTGGAAGAGGAACCATTCGGTACCCGGAATGTTGCAGGTTCGATCTCCACTCTACCTGACCCCATCGAAGTGTTCTTGAGCAAGACACTGGACCCCCAATTGCATGGCAGCCCCCTCCACTGGCGAATGGGAGTTATTTTACAATAATGACCACCTCTCATGACGTTATCCTTGACATTATCTTTTACGTATGTATGGACTGATTGTCTCTCTTCGCCACCCATGAATGGATTTACCCATGTCTTGTTTTGTTTTGTCTGCTTTGAGTGAACAACAAACAAAATTGTCCCTAAGTGCATTTATCTGACATCAACCTAGCCTTATCTTTGAACAAGATAAGTGTGTGATGTTTAGATCTGTGGTAGCATTGTTGGGCAGTTGATAAGAAAATGTCTAGCTTACAGATCTGTAAACAACAGCATACAATTGTAGTTTAATTAGATTTCTTTTTCACAAACATGTGAAGGTGCATGTTTTCTTTTATCTTTTACCTTGTTAGTCAGTTACAAATGATTACATTGGTCATTTCATGGATGTTCAATATTGCAATGCTATAGTTAGTATTAAACAGATATTTCACTATATATATTACACTCTTGACAGCAGATCCCCTGTCACCAGGTTTAAGAACATAACACATAAAGTCATGCAGACCATCAAGTCTGCACTACTGACCATGGACTTGACAAACCTGACATGAGCTAACGCTATTTGTGGTTAATGAAGATGTTTCCGTGATGTTATTTGGTATTTGAGATGAAATCAGTTCAATGAATTAGACTTACCATCAAGCCATGGCCTAATTAAATGACTTATTATTAAAGACTATCATCACTGTACTCACTTGGGCTTATCTTGGGGGAACCAAATGCTTCTATAAAACACACAAATACAGAAAAAAAATGGCGTCATCCCAAATCTAAAAGAAAATACCACTTAAAGAAAATACCACATATTTGAGCAGGGATGTTGCCAGACATAAATCGCTTCAAACTTCAAATTAAATCTACTTTATAAAGTGCTTGTTGGTTACTGAAAGCCTTATTTAATAAGCAAGTGCTAGTTTGTTACTAAAACCTTTCAATTTAAAACATAAGGGTATAGATCCATTATAAATAAATCTGTTCAGTTGTAACAGTTTTCTGCATTACAGCTTAATAAGACTGACATACTGTAAACATGTTATAAACATGTTGTAGACGGCCAAAGCTTACAGTGACTTATAACTACGTTATTACCTAACATCATAAGAGTTGATGTTCGTTGATTTCACAATGTCATGTTAACACTGTTTATTTCTTGTCGCATTTCTGATAACTATAACCAATACACCAGGGTATTATGCATTAAATCATAGTCAGAACAGCTGGAGATTATGGTGTCTCAATATGTTTGTATCTCTGGATGCTGACTGTGACTGCATATCATATCAATCATCCCTAAAAAAAGACCATGGTAATATCAGTCATATGAAGCAGGGTTCATTGGGGGAGTGGAGGAGAGGATAAGGGTACCAGGCAGGAGTGGCATGGGGGATGCCCGATGCCCGACGAGGATGGATGGCACTTACTGATCTCCGATGCCGACACTGAGATATTATGCCACTTGTTCAGCTCGCGGTCCAGGGGCTGCAGAGTGAAGATGGTGCCGTTGATGGGGTTTATGTCAAAGAGACGCTCCAGGTCTGTGTACCTGTCGATGGCGTATCTGTTGGAGAGGGGCAATAAAAAACAGCAGAGGTGGGCAGGTGATGAGCCGTGGTCACACTACATCTCGTTAGTCACTTAATGGAGGTGCTTTTATCTGAAGCGGCATCGGAGCGGGGAGGGCAGATCTTTATCATGCATGCCTGGGAGAGGAGGCCCTTGACCCGTGCTCCAGTATCTCAACTGTGCCCCCGGGCTGCACGAGGCAGCTGATGGATGCAAACCGTAAGCACGCTATTGTTGAGCCCAACGAACGGGAGCAGCATCATATGCTCGGGAAAAAATACTGCCCTGCTGCGCCTGCATTTGCAGAGAGGAAGCTTTCATTCTCCTGATTTAGGACTGAAAAGCACCACATCAGGTGGGCAGTTGGCCAAACACACACTTTACTCTCAGTGTCCACACACAAACACACACACACACATACACACACACACACACACACACACACACTCACACGCAGTGTTTCAAGTCATCAATATTTACAAGTTAATGTATATTGACCTGGGCCGTTTTTGGCAGCTTTAGCTTGTTAAACAGTGTTTCCGCGGGTGTGTAAACCCCTAGTGAATTGCAAGGCGCTGCAGGCTACAGTGGAATTATGAAAATTAAAAAGTGGACAGGCAGAAGGCAGGACAGGAGCGGAGGAGGAGGAAAAGTAGGAGCAAGGGATGAAAAAAAAGAAGCCCACCACACCATCAGAGAGTGAGAGAGACAGAGAGTGAGAGGAGAAAGAGAATGACTGGCACAGTCTGCCGTGGCGTCTTTCATGTGCTTCCTCCAGGGTCCTCTGCTCCCGCACTCAGGCCTTTGTGCCCATGCAGCCTTTGATGGAAGGGGTGGGAGACTCATCGGAGGCCCCTTCACTTACAGATGCTCACCACATAAATGGGAACCGCCATGCTGTTGATGACAAGGCTCCTCGGAGTGTGTGGATCTCTGTGTGTGTGTGTGTGTGTGTGAGCGGGAATGTGTGTTTTTCCAGGATATGTGTGTGTGAGCTTGATTAT
>JAGFZM010005976.1:0-39177 GCA_017657215.1 Limnothrissa miodon
GGAAGAAAATAAACTGCTGCCGTGCTGCTGCTGGTGGCCTTGCTGTTTGCTCCAAATGTTAGGTGAAATTATCCCAAATGTATTATTAATATCAATCAGTGCACATAGTTGTCTCGACTAGTTTCTTTTTAATAATTCTTCGAGTTTTATCTTAACTGGGAAACGGATATTATACGTGGTAAGAGTACAATACAAACATAGTTGTCTCGACTAGTTTCTTTTTAATAATTCTTCGAGTTTCATCTTAACTGGGAAACGGATATTATACGTGGTAAGAGTACAATACAAACATATGCAGCCATGCTCACTACATTATAGCGACGATGTAAATTAGTGTCATCATGTTGAAATGTGCTAAAAATCCCCTCCTGTAGAATGAATGTGTTTTGATGTTACACTTTATTTTGTAGTTAAAGTATACAAGTATACAAAGTATACAATTTTATTCCTCTCAAGGAACACTAACTGGTACAATGAAAAATCCTATTAATGCTGTTGTCAACCTTTAATTATCCTTTATTTATCTATTCCAAACAAGTGGCACATTTGGATCTGGAGGTGAGGGGGGCTCCAATGGAGGTCCTTTGGCGAGAAGAGAATTCAAGAGTTTCAACATGTGTGGCCCGAAGCATTGACAATGGTTGTTTTGTGTAGGTAGGTTTTTAGAAAAATACACATATTTTAACTCCACATACACTGTGACTAGTAGCCTACAATAACAATATCCTTGCTCTGATCTGTGTGTTGGGTACCCACTCTCCATGCACACATGACAAAAAAATACAATGAGTGGTTGAAAGGAGAAACAACTCATAGTTCACCCCAAGAACTGACAGAACGGGTTAGTTATTACACGTTTCTTGCTTCTACTTTTCTGAATTGTTGTTTGATTATTACAGTTTTTCTCAGTTGCTTTGGTGCATTTCTCAAATCAGAATTAAAATTCTCATAACTATTAGTTCAACCTCCACAACATTTAGACATTTGTGCACATCATTGTAGCAATTTCTCCTTCCTCTGAACAAACTGCAAATGCTGTTGGACATGTATCAGTTGCTTTCATACAATTCTCTGCTGGTTTTTAACATTCCCATTTGCTTATGTCATGTCAGTCAAAATTAATTATACTTATAGATGCTGAATAGTTCTTAATAAATAGTTCTCTGCGGCGCGTCTCATCTTCAATCAGCCGAAGAGGACGCATGTCACCCCTCTGCTAATCGAGCTCCACTGGTTGCCTCTGGCGGCTTGCATCAAATTCAAATCACTGATGCTGACTTACAAAGTGCTTAGAGGATCTGCCCCTTTTTAACTAAGCGCTCTCATAAAAGCTCAGGCTACCCCCCGACAACTCCGGTCCTCCAATGACTGTCGACTGGCAGTCCCGGCACCTCGCCCAAGGTAATCCAGACTCTACTCATGTGTCGTCCCACGCTGGTGGAATGACCTACCAAAAACAATCAGAACAGGGCCATCTCTGGAGGCCTTCAAAAAGCTCTTAAAGACCCAGCATTCAGAGAACATCTTCTATCCTAGCACTAAAATTAACTGAAGCACTATCCCCCAGCACTATGCTCCTTAAGGTTTCTGCTATGTAGCTTGATTGTTATCCTCGTTTTGTAAGTCGCTTTGGATAAGACATTAATACAAATTGACAAAAAGAAAAGAAAAATACAAAATTAATGAATGTATGTGTTTAATGAATTGTGAATGTATGTGTTTTTTATTATTATTTTTTATTAATACATGCATATGCATTTTTAGTGTTTATGGTTTATGTTCATTCTTTTCTACATTGTTATTATTATTATTAGTAGTAGTAGTTGTAGTAGTAGTAATAGTAATGGTAATAATAACATGCTAACTTTTGGACGTAGGAAAGATCAGGGCAGATCTCCCTGTTTGCAGATGCATATAAAAAGTTTTCCCCATATTCCATCTGCAAGTCATGCTTTAGAACAGCCAGTGCAGAGGTAGGGCTGTGACCCATTTCAAAAAGCCCGACAAGAATCTCCTGTACTTTCTCTCCCACATCTCTATAGCGGAGAGCATCCGCAACATATAAATTGGGTTGGATCTGCTATTCAATAACTTTACAGGGTGCTCTATATATCAACTTACTTGCTCACATCCACACTGACTGACTTCAATAAAATGTGCATTTTTGCTGGACAGCACGTGTTTTTGGCTGTCCTGCTGTTGGAAGCCTTGGTTTTATGTTGGCACTTGTAGCTTGCCTTGATGAAATATAAAAGCGTGTAATGTGGATAAATGACGTATCTGGTGCTGTATGTATGTCACTTATTTACACTATGGTTTCCTTCTGTATCTCCTTACACTTAAAAGACAGGTACTCCCCCTTAGTCATTGAGCCAGAGTGTTGGTCAGTACCGACTGAGGGCAATAAGGCACTTTTGAAGTGGGTGGTGCAGTTAGAAATTATAGCATTGCATTGGTGGTAGCTTTGTGTGTGTCATCAACCTCATACCCCCCTCCCCCCATTATAAGTTTATGAACAGACATATTTTGTTGAATAGGAAATTGAATGTCAACATGGACACGTTTGGGATGCACTGCCTATCAAAGTCCTGTAGGTGTGCTTTGAGAGTCAGTGCGCTTCAGTATAGTGCAAATACAGTGGAGAACTAAGCAGTGTCCATGTAGTTGAAGTGTAAGTGGGACTCAGCTGGTTAACTTGCCTGCTCTCATGGTACAGGCCAAAATTTAGATAATTGCTGTTCAAATGTAATTGTATAATACCTTATTTATAATTCATCTATGACACATCAAAAACAGTCAGACTTGCTGCCCTTTAGTGGTACAGACGGGTCTGGCTCAAGGACTACCTATACTTTACATTACTATGCTTCTAAGTCTTACCTTTAAAAGGACACGTTGCCCCAATCTTGGCCGGGTGACATCCACTCTCCATGTCACCCCTGACAAAGTTTTTAATTTTGCCAGCCACTCTTTGGCCTGCTGTTTATTGTGCACAGCTATTCTTATTGTAGCTTCGAAGGCCATATAATCCCCAACTGACTCCACCATAGCAATATAGCATGCATGATAAATGTAGCCACTTGGTAGCCATTCCTTGAAAATAAGATTGTTACTCCTTTTTATTACTCCTTCCTCTAAACTTTAAAGCACTACAATTCAGATACATTATATACATCTTACAATTGATGGAAAAATCAAGGAATCTGTTTTTGTTGTCACATACATACATTTTAATTGGTGTAAAAAAAAATGCAGTTAAATGACATTGTCTATCTATTGGGCATAAAGTAAGATATCTTGCAGAGCAGGGAGTCGATGGTTCTGATGGTGTGTCCAACAGCAGAGTACCACAGTCTCTAAACGTCCCATACCCACATCAGGTGAAGATGCTACCTGTTACAACACACTCAACAGATGCATAGAAGGCATTTAAAAATGGATGTTGAAGCCTTTTGGATGTTTTCAGAACATCACCATCCATATTAGGTCTTCAGTACTGAGAACATCAAGGTATTTATAACTTGGAACTCTTTCTATAGGTTGTCCACTGATCTTAAGGGGATTATAACTACCTGCCCCCTAAAATCCACTTCCATTTTCTTGGTTTACTGACGTTCAGTGTCAAGCTGACACCATTGATCCACCTTTTCAGCCTGTTTTAAGAAGGCCTGTTTATTGTTATTGCTAATCAGTCCCATCCATTAGTATGCATTTAGTGCAAGAATCTGAAGAATTATACTCTTTTTTTGATCCTGTGTGGGAATCTACACACAGTGTGAGCTCCACAGGTCAATCTGACAAATTCAGATCTTTCAACCACTCACTGTATTTTTTTGTCATGTGTGCATGGAGAGTGGATACCCAACACACAGATCAGAGCAAGGATATTGTTGAAAGAATCCAGCATCCGAATGACTTGTGAATAGTTGTCTCTAAATCAACAGTTTGAATGCTCTTGTCATGTTGTACAGATTTGAGTAAGAATGTAACACTTGAAAGTATTTTTTAAAAAGGGTTACATCTTTACATCTTTAGAAAAGTAGACCAAGTCAGACGAGGATTATAAAGAAAAACAGCAACAGTGTTTTATTTACAATGATGTGCATCAAGGGAGAGACAGCATGTTTCACCTAAAAATCCACCATCCGCTCTAACTAAAAAAGGAAATAACTTGACTTTCAGTGCGGTTCCTGGTGCACAGAATATGGCTCAGAGTGCAAAGCACCAAAAAAGAATCCAAAAACACAGTATTCCACCTAATCTCTAATGACAGGAACAGCAAGAATTAACTAAAACATTTTAGGTCATGTGTAAGACAGTTCAGTGGGGCCTAACTGAAAAATAAAGTCATAACCTAAAAATGGCTTTTTTTTTTTAGATTAGATTTAACTTTATTGTCATTACACATGTATAAATACAGAGTAACGAAATGCAGTTTAGTATCTAATCAGCAGTGCAAAATGTCCAATATGGACAGTATGTTAAGTTAAGGGTAGTGTGTACAGTGAAGCACAGGCTCTTAGTGCACGTCCAGAAATGCCATCAGGAACAGGCGCTTTGCGAGCGTTGATACGACTCAATGCATTATGGACATGATGTATTCTAATACTAAGCAAGAGTGTGAGTCAATGTCCATGTGAAAGCCCTTGGTAGCCTCAGAGGCAAACCTGCTCCAGTCTGTGTCTTTAAACCTGTCCTGGAGAGTAGAATCAGCGCCGTCAGGCCACACTCTGATTGTCTTCACAGATGGTTTCTCACGTTTGATGAGCAGTGAGTGCTTGGGGGTGAGGAACAAAGCTGTCTGCAGGTTGGTGTGGAGTTGTGGGTCAGCAGGGTGAAGAGCAGGGCACTGAGCACACAGCCTTGTAAGGCCTCTATTCTCAGAGTGATGCTTGAAATGTTGTTTCCAATACTGCTTGTGGCCTTTGACTGAGGAAGTTTGGCAGCCAGTTGAACGGGTGCTGAGGCCCAGTTTGTCAAGTTTGCAGATGAGTTGTTGTGGTATTATGGTGTTAAATGCTGAAATGGCCATTTTCAGATGGTTCAGTGCATTGTGCAGGACCATCTCTAACAGCATGACGGAGGTATTCACTTTTTCATATGGCTTGTTGGTAACCACCACTTCCAACAAAAGTCCACTTCCAACAAAAGAACGTTTTCTGAGGTTTCATTCAGTATGATGTGGTTCAGTAGACCAGAGACGCGCCAAATTTCCTCAAGTAGCATTGCATGGACCAGATTTAGGAGTGATGAATAGGTCTGAAACAACAGTTTACTTTAGCATACCTTTAACCTGCCATGTTTTAAAGAAGTTCTGGCTAAAACCTTTTTTTTTCGATGTACAAAATAGGTCAAATATGTTTTGCGTACATCCAAATGTCTAGACTCTCACTCAACCTGCTTGGTCCCCTTTTCTCCAACCATGGAGGTTGAATGGGACAGTGCTGCACTTTCATAATAATAATAACAATAATAATGTTAGAATCCATACCTTCAGTTATGGATAGTCACCCATGTTGGCTACCCCTGGTTCGGAACAGGTCCAACTAATCTGCCTGAAAAAAAAAGTGTTACATTATTAATAAAATATTATCTGTTGTTAATGAAACGTGTTTCATTCTAGAAATTCATAGGTCTTGATTTCTAAGAGAATGAGGCTGTTGATTTTTCTCAAATCACTTATGTATTTAAGAAGATAATATCTGCTTTACAGTTAACTTTTACATAGCTAACCTTTTGCAGGCCTAATAAATCTGCCAGTAGGTGTCAGTAGTGTGGTATAATAAATGACGTTTCGTGTGTCAGTTTTCGCGAAGTCAATCTTGTCACTGCACTTGAGCGCTTTTCTGAAAACCGTGTACTGCCTAGATGCCTTTTGCAGGTGAGGTACTAATTTGACTATCTTCTACTAATCTGGTGCTACTGTAACACCTTACATCAATGTTAAGCTTGCAGAAGTTGTGCCTGCAGTAGGCTAATTTAGCTATGGTGGGTTACACTGCTAACTTGTATTGAAACACAACATACCTAGGAGAGTCCCCATCTGAATGTGCGCTAAAATATTTATGAAAATCAGAATTAGATAATGAATAAAAGAATCCTGTTAAATAGTTTTAAATAGTTTTTAACCATAGCTTTAAAATGTATGGATAGGGAAAAATAGTCCTACCTTTGATCGCAAGCCGCATTGTGGTCGCTCATCTTGATCTGTAGATCAGTGAAACATGAGGAAACAAAGTATACTTTACTTCGCGATCAATACTATTTAAATAACTATATGTCACATGTAAATTGACATTGGTGTTAGATTGAAAGACAAAACATTTCTTACTAATTTGACAGCTGTGCGTGTGTGTGAAGAAAGTACTATCGAAGATCTTTTAGAACACCGTCTCTGGTACTATTTAACTCTACTATCCGCGAGCGACTCTACGCGCCGACGACCATATGATTCCATTTCGTTTCCATGCGAACGGCCATTGCGTCACACGGAAGTGGATCTGAACTGGGTTGGGAAAAAAATAGACGCCACCGGGCAGAGTGCCAAGACTGCAAGACGACAAGGTGTGAGTCATCCGCACTACATCGACACAGGAATGGGACGGAAATGATGACCTAAAGCCGGTAAACTGCATGTAGATATGAATATATTTGAATACATACTACTCTTTGTTACACATTTTATTGCGTTGTTCCTTAACTATCTTTTCACCAACTTTCACCAACCAGCAAAAAACGACTTCGAAAACGTTAACAAATATGGCGCCGCTTTCACGACACCAAAGGTCTTTTAGAACCATAGACTGTTAGAACACACCGTCTCTGACAATTCCTTTGGACCAAGTACATTTTTTATTACTCGCAATATGTACTCATGAAATCGCCAAACTCAAACCGTCCGGTCGTTTCATGCAATCTTGGTTGGGTTATAGTTGTGGAATGTATTTGCTGTTCTTATAATAGAAACGTTAACGTTATAACGTTAGAGGAGAATTTAACGTTATCTTACCCTTGCCGTATAGACCCTTTACATTTTTTATTACAGTCCACAGTACCCAAATGTATTATGTTTTCGTTTTTCAAGAGTCTTTAGAGATGCTTACAGTGGTAAAATGGATTTATTTTATTTTTTATTATTATTAGTTATTTTTAAGAATCTAGTCTGACCAGTCCCTTCACACACTCCTGTACAGTATACACAATGTAATCCGCCAAGTAGAAGAAGAAGAAGATTAAGCTTCACCCAACCCCAGTCAGATAGGGCGTAATTCACTGATCTCTAAAAAAATATTCTTTAAAGTCTGTGGGCGTGATCAGAGGCAGTGAGTGACGGAACAGGAAGACACGACTAGAGGGCGGAGAAGTTTTGAGAAGTTTTCGGTCGCACACGCTGAAATCAATGATTATGTTGTCGGGTGCTGTTAACGTTAATATCAGGTGGGAAAAGTTCAGAACAATTAAGGAAACCCTCTCTTAAGAGTACATGAATGCCTTCGGTGAATGTCGTCCTATTTGATAGTGTCTATGCTCTATGCAATGCTAACGTTATGTCATTGATGTATGATAACTTGCGTGTTAAGTTTTAGGCAGCTGTAGCCTACATCTTTTTGGAACTTTGAACACGTCCTCTTATCATCCGGAAAGTTTTGTCAGGGCTAACTGGAGATGTAAAGAACTGTAGTTACCGTAGATGAAACTTTGTCAAAACTCCAACAAGATAACCAAAGCTATTACATGCGCAAACATTACCTGGATTAACTGTGGTGTGTTCCGATATCTATACTTTCATGAGTACACTTTACTACAGTACACTGTCCGCACTTGCTAAGTGTACAGATTTCTGCAGGTCAGTGTTGTTTCAAGTCGAATACTCCATGGTGCTCTTACCGGGTATTTCCATCACGATTCTGCTAGCTAGCTAGCTAGCTAGCTGTTAGCAAATGACTAGTTGAAGGGGGCTGAACTGAACTATAACAACAACTGTAACCACAAGGGCAGTGTTAATACAAAGCAATATGTTTGAAAACTATTAAGAGGGGATTATTAATATGTAAAGCGCCAAAACGTGTCCTTTATAATGTTCGGGAGTTGCAGACACTGATGCTCGGGTAGCCATTTTTTTCAAGCCTTAAGTGAAGACAGTTTAAGAAATCATGAATCGTTTCAAGTTTTAAGTTAAAGTGAGAGTGCTACGGTTTCGTTGCTGAAGTTTTCAGGTAACGTCAGCATACGGGTAGACTAGAGCTAGTCGGGTTTCTACTTAACGTTACCGGTTTGTTGGATGCGTTGTTCATTGTTTTAATTTTGTTCAAATCATTTGTGGATTTTGAAATACCAAGGTAGGCCTGTTTAATGCTGATCGCTATTACCTTGTTTTAATAGTGTTGTGTCAGATCAATCGATGTAAACACCAGGAGATTGAATGCTGAAAATGGATGGTGGTGTTTGAAGGCTGTTTCCTCTGGAGTAACCCACCTAAACTGGCTTTACTGCCCAGGCTTTAGTCATCTTGGCCGCCAGTAACACCTGCGTCTTATTTCTTCAACAGATTTCGCTCTCTTTTCTTTGTGGTGGTGGTTTTGGCACAATGTTCTTCATCCACTACCGGTATGTCAGTATTTCAATATTGATTTTTCTACTAATATTTATAGTGGTATTTCTAGTTGTCTCACCTTCTAAACCATGTCATGTTCATTCATAACATTTCCCTTTTCACCCAGAGATTACAGAGCTGAGATGTGTGCTAGGGGAGAGTGTTTCCCTTGCTATTACCGGTGCCACGGCCAGCCAGTGCAAAGACCAGGAGAAGCAACTATGGGAATGCAAAGATGGACAGATGAAATCAGTTGACCCCAGATATAAGGATCGCGTCAGTGGTCCTTGTCATAATATAACTCTGCAAAGGTTAGAGATGAAGGATTGTTATCAGGAATATATATGCAGTGACCTGAATGAGGGAACAAAGCATGATGGGCACCACTACAGAACAAGTAAAGGTAATAATGAAACATGTTATACATTCATTTTATTTGTAGATGGTAGGGGTGGGCGATATAGTCTAAAATTTATATTGCAATATATTTTGAACCATAGACGGTAGATGATATATATCATGGTATACTTTGGTATGTAACTTACAGCATAACAGTTTCTTAGTGGTTACCATAGCATAAAGTCAATATGTACAACAGTTGTTTAGTCATCGTTCGGAGGTTATATTGGACTCTCAAATTCACACAGAAGTAAACTGGTAAGCTGCTTTTTTCTCAGGCAGTGGCTGTTCAATTTATAGGCTCTAACAGTTTTGTTGTAAGAATGAAAAGGTACTATCAATATTAACATTTTTTCTCATGGTTGTGGAAACGCAATGAGCCTATCACGGTATGGCGATATGACCCAAAATCTCTATCATTGGCAAAATTCATATTGCATACGGTATATATCGTCTATATTGCCCACCCCTAGTAGATGGCAGTGTTTTAGATAGCCATCAGAAACAACAGGGGGGTGGGGGGGGGGTTGAGGGGGTGTTAAAATGTGGTTTTGGAGGGTGTGTGGGGGGTTCCTCTATTAGAAAGAATGGGAGAAATGCTTGTGGAGAGTGGCAGTTGCGGTGTCTGCTGAGAAAATACAGTCTAGTTTGTATATGGAGCTGTTTTGAACTGTGTTGAACTTGTATATGATATTTGTCACTAGGGATGTAAAAAAAATGAAAGTATCTCTAACCGGTCACCACGCCTCATTAACCAGTTAAAAACCGGTTAACCTGTTTATTTGTTACCCTAGTTACTGCAGCGTCAAAGTATAATGTTACACCCGTCAAAATACAATTTTAACACAGGTCTATTTTTTTTTTTCCAATATTCACTGCACTGCCGCATCTAATGTAGCTAGTTCAATTAATCTCTAAAGAATACTCAGGGTGCTTTTGTAGATTCAATCTGCCACTATGAAAATGGGATACCACTTTGCAGTTCAAGAAATATGAGTATTCTATTTTTCCTTAATTAAACGTTTTTTGACAGATCAAAATTACCCATTTTTAATAGCACTATTAAAATATGAAATGGTGTGTGCTTTGGTTGTTCATGTGTGCTCTGGTTGCCTTCGCTGATGACACATTTCATTCTCTCCTAGCCGTCACAGCCCCACCCAATGATATCCATGTGGACAACCACACTGTGATTTGGAATCCACCGTCCCCTCAGTGGCAGACTAAACCCATCAAGGAGTTTCTGGTATAAATCATTAGACACTCAAAGTGTTCCGTTTCAGGCTACTGGACTTTTTTTTGGAGCTTGAAGATGTTAAAGCTTTTTGGATATAAAGTAAATCAATTCCAAATAGAGATGGGAATATCAGGAGTTTATATCCTGGCCGATGGGTATATTGTGACGTGGATGAAATAACTTTAGGCACCATTGGACAGCAATTGGATAGTGTTGCTTTTTATGCAATCTGTACCAGATATTGTATCAGTATGATTTTAAGATCTTCACTCAATTAACTAATTAGGTTAGTAAAAATAATGATAAAAGACTGGTGATGTAACATTTCAAGAACTTATGGAGTGACACTGGTTCCATATTGGGATCTGTTTTCAGTACGTACCTAGTTAATATGGTCAACAAAGTTACCAAGACTGGCTGGAATGTAGCAAACTTCCATAATCGTGTCACAAAGATTGAAACGCCTATTGACCAAAACTTATTATTTTTTTCAAATATATCCTTAGCTGAAGTTGTCCTGCAATTCCACCTGGGAAGAAAGAGTAACTGGGCATTTCTTCACACTGGAGGGACTGCATGTGGGAGAATGCTGCAATGTGACAGTCACAGCTTTCAGCTCTGATGGTCCTGGGGCTGAAAGTGCTCCACAGGTTTTCTGCATCCAGTCCTCAGCACTGGAAGGGAAAGGTGCTTACAAAATTTAGTCTTCTTTATGGACTAAACTTTGAAACATTTTTGCTTATAGGCAGTGTTGAGAAAGTTACTTTGGAAATGTAATGTGGTAAAGTTACAAGTTAAAAAGGCTGCTCTCCTTGCAACTGTGACTTAGGAGGTGTTGCCGATTCAAACATGAGAGAAGAACCAGAGGGACAGTGTCGCATGTCCTTCTGCAGGGCTCTTTTGCCATTGTTGCACAAAAAAACCCAAATTGTATCGACATGGGCCACTCACCACTACAGTACCTGCTCTACATTACTCAATTCAATTTTGGTACCAGGTTGGATTGGTTCTCCATTAGAAATGGGTACTACCAGGTACAACTGAAGTGAGTGTGGTTAGCGGGATCAAACTATTGGGACTGGCAGCACTAACTCTGGGCACATGTACATGGGTACATGGGTCTATGTAACTTCTAGAACGTTCTTTTTTTTTTTACGTTGCTTAAAGGCGCTCTAAGCGATGGTGTTTGATGTCACTTCTTGTTGACATTCGAAGTATTGTCAAACAGAACGGAGGATAGCTCCCCCCTCCCCCTCCCTCCCATGCTTCCTGAAAGACTCATGAACGTGCAAACCCCACCCAACCCCTCCTCCAAACCCTTCTTGTCGGTTATTGGCTGGAACAATGTTTGTTATGTTTCGTTTCGTTTGTTATGCAAGGTTTGCCCACTGTGTTTTTTAGCCGTTTGTGGAGCCTGGGCTAGAGGTCTGCGCGGGACAGAATTATCAGTCCCGCTCCCGCCCGCACCCGCATTGTGCTATCCCGCTCCCGCCCGCACCCGCAAAGAATTGTAATTTTCACTCCGGCTCCCGCCCGCACCGGCAATATTTTGTCCCGCTCCGGCCGGCAAAAATCCAGCAAGAAGGACGTTGGCTTAATTTCTATCTCACTGAAAGGCCTCTTAATTGGCTGAACTTTTTGAAGTTTATTGCAGAGCTCTGTACTCCCGCGGGTGTACCTCTACGACCGTCCATCACACTGATTCAACAATTTCGGTCGTCTGATGGATACTAACCTTTCCAACCAACAACTAATGTCGTTTGCTATCGGGGTAGGCTACATCTGCAAGTTTTAATGATTTTAGTAACAGTAAATAAAATATTCAGCACAAATTATGTATGCTAGGCACTACATTAATCATTTGTTATACATATTTTATTTTACACACACATTGTATTTGCGGGACTGCTGTTTATCATCCTACCGCCCGCTCCCGCTTAGTGCAGTCCCGCTCCTGCCCGCGCCCGCGATGAGCTTTCAAATTTATTCCCGCATTGCATTGTTTTGCGTTGGGTCCCGCGGGTCTCGCGGTACACCCGCGGGAGTGCAGGCCTCTAGCCTGGGCTGTCTACAGAGACCGCGTTTTTTTACAGTGTGTTCAGGGGACAGGCAGCTAGCAGATTGTGATTAGATGTTTGCTGTATGTAACAACACATGTTTAAAAACGTGTCATATTGCTTAGAGCACCTTTTAAATATAATATATTGTTGTACAACTTTTTTGTTGTAACTTAACTTAACTTTTTGCTTTGTCCCCTTAAAATAATGTCAGTGTTATCTATATGGGTGTCATTTAGTGAAATACCCATTTAAAATGTTATTTTGGCTAGTTTGCTAGCATTACCTCGCTAACATCAAAGTAGTTGGTTAGCTTTATGAAGTATTTGAAGGTGGATATATAATGTGCTTCTCTTCTAAATGTTTTCTTAGATTGGCCAACTGGTGAGATAAAGGGACATTATGGTTTAATTGCATCATCAGTGCTGTTGCTGTTCCTGTTCATTTTTTCGGTTGTCTGTTGGTAAGTTCTACATCTTATTTTTTTTGTGCATGTGATGCTTAGTTAACATTGTTCACATAATCAGAACAATTAGGTTCTTGTTTGTTTATTAATATCTCCAAATCAGGGGAGCGATTGTAGAAAGAAGAAGTTGGCGTTACGTTTACTACCAAAGCAGCCGAATACGATTGTTCATATGGAACACTGTTGACCAATTTACAAATGTTCTGGAAGTGTTCGGAGAGTACTCTGGTGCATTCCCTTTGGAAAGCATGTCAAGTGTGGGCGGGCATCAGCAATATTGTCTTGTTAGTTAAACTAATAAAGCTTTTTTAACAGTTGTGGGTAATATTCAGAAACAACTGTGTTTCATATTTGTATGGGATTAAAATGGGATAATAAAGATAACAGGAAAAATGAGGTAAATATCAATGAGTTTAAACTAAACACATTTCACAATTCGAAGATGTAAGAAGGTCTTACCATGACAAGATTATGAATGCTAATTCAAGCTTCATGTTTACCAGGAAATATAAGGCTTTTAAATAACAACAAATAACATTCAATGAGCATAAAAATAATTTAAAATCTACTTACATTGACAGATATCATACATGTTGATTTGTGGTATCAAAAGTAGAGAGAGTGCTTCTCCTCTCTCTTCTTTTTTCCATCACATGATATTACTGATGCTCTGACTATAGACAAATCCAGCGAAACACAGAAGTAAAGCACCCCCGCCATTGCTGCGTTCCTCTGCTGCTAAGGAAGTAGCGTCAGAAATGGTGTGTTAAACGGTCTTTGGTAGTTCTAGAACTCGCCTCATCACATGCCAGACTGAATGAAATAATCCTGAATACCTGTAAGAACATGTAGGCTACTTTTACAGCTAACTGGTCGTGGTAAATAGGCCATATTTTTTTTAACTTGTGAAGCTTGTGAGCATATTAGCAACACAGCTAATAATAAGTGTTAATTTTGAACGTATCAGCAACACCGCTAGTAACGAAAGCGTTTAGTTTTATTCTTATTAATAAACAAAACAATAAATGCATTTTGTTGTCAATGAGTTACTTTAATCGGTGATTATTGTGAACATAACACAGCTAGTACTGACAGCGTCAGGTTTGTGAATATTAGCAACCCGGCGAGTAATGACAGCGTTTGGTTTAATTGTTGCCATTATTGATGACTATAATACGTTTTGTTATTACCCAATGCTCAATGCTCTACCCAATGCTCAATTTCCATCGCCATTCAATTTAAAACTGACAAGGTCAAAAACCAGCAACCCCAAGAATGACAATCACTTCAACGGCAAAATATGACTCCAAAGGAACGCACAGGGTTCCCGCGGGGCCTTAAAAAGACTTAAAAGCATTGAATTTATGAATTTGGAAATAATTACTGTAAAAGACTCTGTCTCATTTCTCATCAAAATTTTAATTTATCAACCACAATTGGCCTATTTGGAATAACGTCACTGAAAGAAAGAGTGGCAGCACCAATAATTGAGAACGCAACGCAGCCCCCAGTTAAAATACAAACCGAACCTAAGAGTCTGGAATAAGTAGCCTATTTAGCTAACATCACCTGAACTAAAACAACTTAACAGTGTTGGTAGGGCTGTAACAATATTCTATATGAAACCGAAATCGCGAAACTCAGAACCACAAACTTGTATCACGGTGTGAGAAGGCAGAATCATGACACACCCCTTCAAACTAGTTATCCTTCCCGTTCAGATCCAATGCTACCACATCTTAAAATTATTAGCATTATTTGAAGCTAAAATTATTATAGACATTCAACATAAAACTAGTTAAGAGTAAATTATTTGATTTTACCCGTAAGCCTCCTTCAATAGGGCTCGGGATCATGATGTAAAAACCTTTGCGGGCACCGCCATATTGGCAGCCTAACTCCTTAGTTTACTATGGTTTGCTATGGATTTACTCCCGCCTATTAGTGTGTTGTTGTTACTTAGTTTTTGCCGTCTTGGTCGTATGTTGCTGTACAGTGGTGTGTAACAGCGCAACCCACAATCGCAAGAGGAAAATAATCGCTTGTATTATATTTCTGCTTCATGTCTTTTGCATCTGAATGAATGGATATTACGTTTGGTGCGCTGCCAACATGGCGGCAAAATTCTTAGAATGCAAGGTGTGTGCCCGAACCCTATTACGCGTCGTGACGCCCATTTCCAAAAAACGAGCTAGTTAAAGAATGTGAGGTAACGGCAACTAACCCACAGACCGTCCAGTAAGGCAACATTTTTGCTACCCACTGGGAAAACAAGGACGCACTCGTGTATACGATAAAACCCACACAATTTGCTGTAGTGTTTTAAAAGTGACAACACCGGCATGCAGATGCACATTCTACCGCACCATCCTGACATCAATTTAGCTTACAACCCAATAGCACCAGCCTACACTATCATAACTTATTTCAAGCTAAATTTCCAGCCAATTCAGATCGAGCACAAAAATGGCTAATTGTAATTATTATGGCAATGGATATGCGCCCCTTTTCGATTTTTGAAAGCGAGAGGTTAAAGTATTTACTTGCGCATTATGCATTACCAGCAGGTGCATTGCTCTCAACTTCTAACGTCCTCCAAACACATGCTGTGTATGAGAGCCTATTCAAGCGACGATTTGTCCGATATACATGAATTTCACAGCAACGTCGACGTCGTTACCCTGCGCAAGACCGGGGGCAGAAAGCATCATTTTTGTATTGAAACTGTAGATGAAAGCAACATTTGACAAGAAGTTGTTGTGTAGTGAACTGGTTGGAAATGGCATCAAAATGTTCAACATACCTAGGAAGAGGCATCCGTTTCAAGTAGCTTGCATCTTTAATGTCAAATATGTAAATAGACAAAGGCTCAAATATGTAAAATTATGTTTGGGTATATGTGTGTGCAAGTCTTTTTGGCTACAGAAGAGGGATTAGTAGACTAACAACAGGTAATAAACAGTACATTTAAGCTGGGCTTTCTCATGGTTATTCTATTACGATAGATGGCTTTCTGCCCCGGGTTTGCGTGCGCAGGCACAGTGTTTGTAAACATGAAATCCATGTATATAGGCTATTATATAGTTAATAATTTTTATAGTCAATATTTGTAGGCCTATATAGTTCTTGGGTGCTTATTGTTATTTGTTCCATTTAATGATATGTTATTAAATAAATAATACCCATCACCACCACAAAAAAAGGCAAGAAAAATAATCGTGATAGGAACTGAATTGTGGATTTGGTGCATTGTTTCAGCCTTAGCCAAACTCTTTTGTGGTTTGCTGAACTACTTTGATTTTTCACACTTCTGTTTGGCTTGTTGTCTGTGGTCTGTGTCTGGTCTTTGGTGTTGTAGTGTGAGTACTCACTACTATGGTGCAATGAGGTTAAATCATTCATCCATCATTCGTTTCACATTCCACATTTTCATTTATTTAAGAAATAAATTAAAGCAAATTCAAGATTTTTTTTTCCCTTGCCGATAGGTCTATGAAATACTGTAGGCCGCTAGCCTGGGCCCGTCCATACTTCCTGAGGCGTTACATTGAATTTCGCGAACTAGTCAGTCTGGCCAGGCTGCTGTTTTAGAGCACTTCCGTTTCCCCCAAAAAAAGGGAACCAATGAGAAATGAGCATTGGAATGAGTTTTCTGATTGGTTGTAGAATCGCCCAGTATAATACAGAGGCATCTGATGGACGTAGGTTGAGCCCGCCTCCCAGAAGGCATGTAGTAAGGCAGCCTCGCCAGACTAAGCTCCTAATATCGGTTGTGTTGGCCAGGCCGTGCTATAGGTATTACATTTTTATATACATGGTCTTAAGAAGGTCTTAAAAAGACGACTTGAATTTAACCTGAAGAAACTTGTAGGAACTCTGACGCAGCAATGGCTAAAAACAAGATGGCAGCGCCCACGGAAGGTTCGCTGGATTTATCTATAGTTCCATGCTAATCAACTTAATGATGGAACGTAATATCCAACCTACGATGGATAGTCCCTTCGTATGCCTGGCTTAAACCTGCAATGTCTAATGAAGCATTTAAAGAACATACCATGACCATAACAGTAGCGTCTTTAAGACCCATCACCCAAATTCAGGAAGTAGCGAGGAAGTAGCTACGAAGTGTCCAACAATGCCTTTTGGAAACGCACCCTAAAAACCACATTTACCTTGTTATTGTTGAAAATACAGTCATGGCCAGTCATGGCTCCACTTTGGGTGCTTGCTCATCCTACAGCGCTTAACTCGAATTTCAGGCAGATTTAGGAATAGGGGCGTTACTAACCCAAAATGAAGGCAGTCTCTGTGCCAAGGTGGCTATCAGGAAAAAATGGAATAAGGACTTTTGGATTAACCATGAAAAAGCAGTTGTAGTCAACAGAAAGTGCAAACCATGACTTAGAATAGGCATATCACATGATCAGCGTCTGTGCCTATCGGCTAAACTGTCAAAGTAAGACCACAAATCAACTAACACATTGACATAATATTTCAACCACCGCAAAACGTTTGCGAATACAATTGAACAATACAATTTAATTAAATGAATAAACTGTACGCAATGACAAAAAAAAAGAAATAAATAATTCAGCGAATTTAGTGAAAGTGATGTCATTTCGAAATTGTGCACTTCTCAAACTACTACGAAATCCGCTGTGTGATTTTAAGATTATGCAATGGAACTCCAGGAACAACCCAGATCCCAGAATGGCTTGTGACCTTTATGATCACCGACCGGTTGAGTGGATCATTGCGGCGGCAGCGTATCTGATTTTCTGCAAAGGCCTCACGGTCCCAACTTCAAGCTGTCCTGCAGGCTCAGGGAGCATCAGTGCTTGTGCGAACTATCCATCCACATTTAAATGAAAGGAAACACTGGCAGGAGACCCAGGAAGACCCCACTGCTGACACAGTGACATAATAAAAGCAAGACTACAGTTTGCCAAAATGTACTTGAGTAATCCTGGGAAAATGTCTTGTTGCGACCAAGGTAGAGCTTTTTTGGAATGGCACATACTGTTTACTGAAACACCGGGCACTGGGTTCCTTGACTGTAAAACGCACCATGAAATCTGAGGATTATCAGTGGATTTTGGGTTGCTCTGTAGCAGAGGCCTGCACTCCCGCGGGTGTACCGCGAGACCCGCGGGACCCAACGCAAAACGGAAATAAATTTGAAAGCTCGGCGCGGGCAGGAGCGGGACAGCACTATGCGGGAACGGGCGGTAGGAGGATAAACTGCAGTCCCACTAACACAATATGAGTGTAAAATATACTAATGATGAATGTAGTGCCTAGCATACATAATTTGTGCTGGATATTTTATTTACTGTTACTAAAATCATTAAAACTTGCAGATATAGCCTACCCAGATAGCAAACAGGCGTCGAATAGACATTGGTTGTCGGTTGGAAAGGTAGGTTTCCATCAGACAACTGAAATTCAATGTTGAATCAACGTGGTGGATGGTCGTAGTGGTACACCCGCGGGAGTGCAGAGCTCTTAAGACAAACTTCAAAAAGTTCAGCCAATTAAAAGGCCTTTCAGTGAGATAGAAATTAAGCCAACGTCCCTCTTGCAGGATTTTTGCGGTCGGACAAAATATTGCTTGTGCGGGCGGGAGCGGAAGTGAAAATTACAATTCTTTGCGGGTGCAGGCGGGAGCGGGATAGCACAATGCGGGCGGGAGTGGGACTGAAAATTATGTCCCGCGCAGACCTCTACTCTGTAGGGCCTGGTGTTCGAAAGCTGGTTTGTGTCTGAGATCTTGGGTCTTCCAGCAAGACAAACATTCTTCACAAAGCGCTGGAGAGTTCTGAAGTGGCAGCAATGAGCACAGATCTAAATCTCATTGAACACTTCTAGAGAGATCTTAAACTTGCTGTTGGGAAAAGGCACCCTTCCAATATGAGACCAGGAGCAGTTTCCATAGGAAGAGTGGTCCAGAATTCCGCGAGAGCAGTGTAAGAATCTTATTGATGGTGATAGGAAGTGACTGATTTCAGTTATTTTTCTTTCCCAAAGGTGTGCAACCAAATATCAAGTTAAGGGTGCCAATAAAGAGAATAAACATGTGTAAAACAAAACAAGTGAAAATGCAATACTTTTCTGTGAGAAATACTAAAAAAAAACGGGTGCCAACAATTTTGGCCATGACTGTAGGTAGCTTACGAATCAAGCCTGTATGTGACGCTCTAGCAGTGCTCCTGGGTCACTTTCAGACGCACAAAATTGCATACAGTATTATTGAGCCTCAAAGAACATTTTCTGGTGGTCAAACAAATGTGTTCTGTGACTCCTTTAAGGTGTCCAATGGACCAATCTAGTAGTGCTCCTGAGTCACTTTCAGATGCACAAATTAGCATATGCTATTATGGAGCCTTCATGGTCCTGCTTTTTTAATGCTCCAGTTTTAACAGAACGTTTAAGCTAGTTGCTTTTTGAGTGACCATAAATCAAAAATGGTACAATGCCCAAGCTTACACACACTGTTGTCAATATGCAACAACAGTAATGATGAGAATTCCAAATTGTCTTACATGTACAAAATAGTTACATTCTTATG
This sequence comes from Limnothrissa miodon, assembly GCA_017657215.1. Taxonomy (NCBI): domain Eukaryota; kingdom Metazoa; phylum Chordata; class Actinopteri; order Clupeiformes; family Clupeidae; genus Limnothrissa; species Limnothrissa miodon. The sequence continues at coordinate 19,321 of JAGFZM010005976.1, forward strand.
TTTCCACAGCTGCTATCCTTTGTGTTGCAAAGCGAAAGGACCAGACCAGTCAGCAGTCAACCTTCAAAACGGCAGGGGTAGGTCTGTCTTTGGTCAGCAAGTGGGGGGAATTGTTATAGTATTATAGTTTAGTCCCCAGAGGGGATTACCATGGTCATTTGAATTAATGTAGAATTTTTTTTTTTTGTGGACTAGGGTTTTGACTCGGTACTTTGTTATTCGAATAAATATATTTGAACAAATATTAGACAGACCTTAATATTTTCCCGTTTTGGGTGTTATTTTTTGTTAATGTGTTCACTTGTAACACCATTGTTTTCTATTCAGATTATGAGTTGGGGTACCCTAAAGTGTCAACTTCTGAAAATGGACAACATGTACATTAAGGGTGTGTATCAGAATAAATATAAGTACTTTCCTTGTAATAATGTAAGTGTGTGTTGGTTTTGATGTCCTTATATTTGTTTCTTTGCTCTTAGACCTCACTCCGGAAACTCAAACACCATACTGTGCCCATGCACTTGCTGCTCTTTGCACTTCTGATTTTTTTTTCTGAGTTTTTAGACTGCATTTAGACTTGAATTCCATTGCTGTTCCTTCGCTCTCTGCTCCAATGGTTACTTCAGACACAGTTTCTTCGCTTAAAGCAACACCAAAGAGTTTTTAAGACCTTAAAATATTTTTTTCAAAATCGTTTTGGTGGTCCATCAACTCATAACAGTATGAACGTTACCTTCTGCATCTGCTCTGGAGCCCTTTATCGGCTGTAATAGCACTAAACAAGTTCGCCCTGTCGGGTCCAGGTTCTGTAGTCCAAGTAAAAACTACAGTCGACTGGCTTTGCAGCCAGCCATAGGTTGGAGTATAGCCAGAGTTGAGCTGCCTCTGTAAGTTGAGCTGTAAGTTGTCAACATATTTATATGTGAGGCGGATATTTGATTGTGAAACTAGTGGATTTAGAAATCAAATGAAAATTGAATACACATCCATGTCACGGTTGTAAGTGTAGCGTTACGCATGCAATCTGATGGGTTAGAAGCTATCTATTTTGGCTTTCGAAACTACAGTTTTGCAGTCTGTTTAGCAAATCTTCATAATTTTTTTCCCGTTGTGGTTTCCCGTTTGAGGTTTAGCATGCATATAATATATGGTTTTGATGATATGGTTTTGATATCAGCTGGCTACATTAGCCCATATGCCCATATGCACAATCCCTCCTTTTACTGTAACTACATACTTGACCACTAACAGTAACTGTTTTTAGTATTCTTTATTCTTTATTCTGTATTCTTTATTGGAACTGTTGAAGTGCTATGCTTATTTTTTCTGTTGTCCTCTTTTATATATGCACATATTTATTGCTAGTCAATAGACTTTTAACCTGCTGCACTACTGGCTCATTTGCACTACCTTAAGACACACCCCATACTGTACCACAGTACACTCATGCACATCTCTACCCATAGTTTTTGCATTCTATTCTTATTTTTAGTAATGTTGATCTAGTCATGTTGTTTTGTTGATCTGCTTCTTATCCTGTGTACGCTGTAGTATATGTTGTGTGTGATTTTTCTAAGCTGCTGGGATCTTGAATTTCCCCTTGGGGATCAATAGAGTATCTATCTATCTATCTATCTAACATTGGTATGGTTCCTCCTTTTAATGGGAAAGAAGTGGAGAAATACTTGTGGTGACTTTGAGATGGCCAACTGGAGTCTGGCTGGACCTTTTTGTTGCAAGCTGTGCTGACTGGCAAGGCACAGGGCATTTATTTGGCGCTCACTGTAGAACAGAGTACGCATTATGAGACGGTGAAAACTGCTATCCTAAATGCTTATGAATTGGTCCCCAAAGCTGACTGGGGAGCGTAACACTTGGCAGTAAAATGGAGATTCCCCCCCCCCCCCCCCCCCCCCCAATCAGAACACCTAGGATTAGGCTGCTATGCGAGGTGTCATTGCACAGTGCCTTTTAAATATCTAGAAAATATATCAAACAGCCTACTGTACAGGTGTCATTTTTTTGTCATGGAGTGGGTTTGAGACTTGCAGCTGTGTGAAGGCAACTGCAAATGTTTTAATCCCACAAATTTTAAGTGACATGATCTCATTTTTGTGACTTCACAGCATTAATTTTGAACACTGCGTCTGCTTGCCTATTATGAAAAATATGTCTTCGGTTGCAGACAGCTAATATAAAATCCTTTGCCCGCCCCTTTCCTTTTCTGGGATCAAAACGGACACTTTTTGAATTGTTTCTGCAGTGTTTAGACAGTGTTTGTACTTTTATTGGGCACAGATTTTTGCTCAGGTATGTACTTGGACTGTCTTCCATGTTTGAGCATGGATATGTGGACCGTGTGTGTCTTAAGGGATGCTTGAATTTCCTTTGGATTTAATCCATCAGTCCATAGGAATCTAATCTAATCCAAGTACTTAGTATACAAGATTCTGAAAGCCCATATCTGTGATGTTACTTAAATGAACACTGATGTTTAAATGTAAATTTTAAATGTATTTTAAATTTAAATTTAAATGTATGTATTATATTCATTATGTAATATGTATTACATATTATATGTATAAAAAAATTGTGTCATTTTATTTGTATTTTACAAGATTGGAATAAAATGATTCAAGGATTCAGATTTTTATTGTCACATACTTTTTTAAAAGGTTTAAAAATGTTGTGAAATTGTGGATGTCTGTCTATTGTGCATTAAAAAAAAGAAAGGGTGAAGAACGAGGTAAAGTAATATGGTGTGAGGGTCTGTGTGTGTGTGTGTGTGTGGGTGGGGGGGGGGGTGGGGGGGGCGGTGGGGGGGGGGGGGGGGGGGGGGGGAGTTGTGATGGAGAGATGGGAATGGCCTACAGTATGAAGGTAAGAGTGGAGAGGCAACAGTCATAACTACTACTCCTAATCATTAACAAGGGGCAAGGAAAAACTCCCTTCTAAGGAAGAAACCTTGGGCAGAACCACGACTCAAGGGGCCAACCTAACTGCCAGAGGTTGGCGGAAGAAGGAATGAAGGGGTAGGGGACCTGTCTGTAATGTATATAGGGGTACACAGGGGAAAATGGCAGAGTGAAGGTGGGGAAGGGGCCAGCTGATGAATAAGTTGAATAAGTGTGTGTGTGTGTGAATGAGTGAATGTGGTGATGAATGAGTCGGGATGGTGTACTGCTGTGGGGTGGGGGTGGGAGTTGGCTGATGACAATGGGATGAGGAGGGTAGTGTGCTGTTGGTGTGTGTGTGTGGGGGGGGTGGCTGATGACTTAATGGGATGTGGCGGGTAGTGTGCTGTTGGCGTGTGTGTGGGGGGGGGGGGTTGGCTGATGACTTAATGGGATGTGGAGGGTAGTCTCTCTACTACATATGCAGAAAAAAATAATTCTGCAGTTTTTCTATAACACGTTGCAATTTTGTTTGTTTTTTCCCCATACTCAAAGGTGCCTCAGCTATGGATGTGCAGCAAAGGCAGCAAAGTTAAACCACTTCTTCGGCAACTATTGGTCTGTATTTTAATTAGCCACCCTTCAGTAACAAGCCCAAGGCCCATACCTGTTGGCCAGAGCTGATACAACTCTTTTTAGTTTCTCTTTCTATTCCCAGCACATGTCCAAGAAACGGTGATGCCTACGCTTATGCACACTTAATAGGTATTAGTAGTGAAGTGTAACTGAATTCCAGTTGCTCATAACACACTTGACTTGTGTCCTAATGTAAGGTCTATTTGTTGAATACTATTTTTCAAATAGTCGTACCAACATCTGGTATTTTGGTATAGTCATACCACATTTTATGTCATTAAGAAAATTTTTTAGCCAAAAACAAAATGATGCATCAAACAGACATGAGTATGTCAGTTCAGATCATTGGGCATATCACAGCTTGTCCTTATATGCTCTGTTGAAATAGCAGGACATACAGTATTTACAGAGCAATAGTAATAAGTAAGTAAGTAAGCCTATTGAAAAAAGTAAAATATATAGGCCTACATACAGCCTTATGAAGCTTAACACTAAAAAGCATAGCCTAAGTGATATTACTGTTCTTTGAATATAAATTATAAACATTTGTGGTGAATATTCTAGACTACTGTACACTGCCTCAGACCTGATTTGGTATATGGATATTTCTAGGCCGCGTCAGGTGCTCCTGTCTTTCAGCATGAGGTATTCGTTGCCGGCCCCAGTGATGCTTTCCTCTGTAGTGCGTCGCGCTTCTTTGGACAGACGGTCAAAACGACGGAGGAAGAAGATTACTGAAGCCAGAAGGAGAGCCTGTGGACAGACTATTGATCAGCGACAGAGAGCAAACCTACTCACACATACACACAAACACACACCTCATCTTCACTAACAAATAGTGTCTATGCTGTCATGGTCAGAATGGCAAATGCTTCCAAAAGCATTCAACATATTTAGGGAAAATGTTAACCAAAAAGATCCTTTTATTTATGACTAAACTTCAATGCCTGGGTCTGTATACTGCTCCCTAGTGTTTTGGGTTGCAAAACCAAAAATTCTATTCTGTCCATTGATGTTTTAGGCACAAAGCCTACTGAAACCTACTGAAGTCATCTGTAAAACAGATTACTCCCTGTCCATTTCTAAACGTAACCGGTGTGACATGACCTAGTTTATGACTCACACCAGGCCCTGACCTTAACCAGGCTCTGACCTTAAGACCATCATCCTGGCCGCTGTAGTTTAGGTGCCAAGAAGGCAATAGAGACAGCCTGTTAAGAGAGCTGTGCAGATGTTGGGTACCAGAGGGTTATGACCTATGCCATCAATTAACTCCTGAATCATCAAAGACTGTGTATATCGTATTAAAGGTTGCTGTCTGATTCTCAGTTTTTACCACAACATACAAAACAGACAGACAAATACACACACTCATTATCCATTGCCATGTGTATAACCCCTACACACCTGGATAATAATAAAGACAATGAGGCTTATCTGAGAGGCGAGAGCCAGGTCACAGAACCAGTAACGGCAGGACAGAAGCAAGTCATGTTCCACCAGATTGACCACCAACGTCCCCTGCAGGCCAGGCGGAGAAATACAACTCACATTCCTTCAAACACAAAGAGGAGAAGAGAGTATTCACCACAGACTTCCTCCCAGAACGCTTGAAATTAGACTGCATAAAAGACATGCTGTAGAAGAATGATACCACTAGCTTCTCACTCTTTATTCCTTAGAATCTGACCACCTCCTATTCTATATTCTATATTCCTATTCTATCTCTCAAGCCTCGTGTGTAGAATAGAGTTATATTACAGTTGTACAAATTTAAGTCTTTGGGGGGAAAGGCATATACTAATAGCATAAATGTAAATGTAGTGCACTCACATACCTCATCAGTGCCTCGTTCTTCTGCTTGAGAAGCCATCCCCGCAGGTAGAGGATTCCGCAGTCACATGACCAGGGGTTGCCATGCAACGAGACGCTCCTCAGACTAGAGAGTTCATCCAGCATTCCGGCGGGCAGTGCTGTCAGGTGGTTGTCAGAGAGACGCAGCTCAGAGGTGTCCACAGGGAAGGATGTGGGCACACTGGCTGTTGTGAGGCCACGCCCACTGCAGTCCACCACCCCTCTAATGCAGGAACATGGTGATGGACACGCCCCCTCAACCACCACCACAGTAAAGATCATGGAGAGGATCACACAGCCTGTGTGGATGCCCATGTTATCTACACATACACACAAAACACACTCAAACTAGTCATTTAAGTTTAGTTTTTCGCAAGCACACCTTTCCCACATCTTTCCCACATCTTGTGTTTGCTATATGGGGTTCTGCATGTTCTGGGGTTATGAAGTTATATGATCAAGAGGTCCTACACTTCATATTCAGTATTTCTGTGTGTCATACAATTTACATACATACACACACGTGATGTCTCTGATGCTCTAACAGATGTTCTCAACAGAACTAACAAGGGCCTGTGAATGGCGGTCTAGTCTGCCGCCGCAAAATACCACAGGAATACCCCTGTATACTGTTTATGGTGCATTTTCTGTATTTTTTACCAGCTGTACGTCTGCGATGTCGTGTCTTGCAGACTTATTCTGTTGAAGCAGCACCAAGGAGATTTGAAAATCGCACCCTGTACAGATTGGAATGGTAGCTTGTCATTAGGCAAGTCAATTGTAGTTTTACCCGATTGCTACCCGATTGGACATACTTGTTTAGTGCCATTAAAGCCGATAGAGGGCTGCAGAGCAAATGCAGCAAGTATCATTCACCTTGTTACGAGTTGATGGACCACCGAAACGATTTAAAATATATATATTTTAAGATTTCAGTCTTTGGTGCTGCTTTAACTATTTTAGTCCATGACAAATGCTTACACAGAGCCAATGAGAGATGAACCAGGAAACAAGGAAACATGGTGAGCATGGGGGATACTGATAAAGACATGAACGGGGCAGAGCAGGAAGGGAGCAGGCAGACAGACACACACACAGACAGGTGGCTAAAAAAACAACACCAAACAATGAAAAGGAAAACAAGAAAAATTGAAAGGAAATGCAATTGTATCAGTATCTTATTAATATTACATGGCTTCCATAACAGACTATTGAAGTGTTTAATTGGAGAAGCAATTGCTTTGTATTTGTGGCCTTTCATAAAGTCATGGACTCAGCCATGCAGTATCAGGCCTATATCTCATTTTATTCAATCATACTCCACTTTCAGCTCAGTTCTTTTGCACACTTTGCACCATTGCATGGTATGTCACAAGAACACCACAGGTTTTCAGCTCGAACAGGATTAAACTTAGTTCATCAACTTCCCTACTTCCAAAAATTAACTACTTACTCTCAATGATTCCAGTTCAGCCTAACACTCTCCTGGTTAAAATAATTAGACTCAACAATCACTAGATTGTACTGGAAAAACAAAGATACCAAGAATTAAACTTAACACCCTTAAAAAAACATTATGCACTGGCAACCCAGCTTCAATACACAACACATTCCCTAACGTTACCCACTTTGGCAAAGAAATATGCTTGAGCTTAATTTTAGTTATTACTGAACAAAAAATAACTAATAAAAATAATAAATAATAGTCTTACCTTATTCTGTATTGTGCACCAAGGCAGTAATGTGTGTTAGTGTGTGATCAGTGCGGGTGTATGTGGAAGCATCTCACTTGAGAGTGATCGTTATATGGAGTGACGGACATAGCTGGTTCTCACAGATAAACTCAGACTGGCCAGATATGAGCATGCGCACACAGACACACATGCACAAGTGCATGGACACGTACAGTAGCAAACAGGGTAAACATCTACAAAAACACTTTTGCTAAATCAATAGTTAACAAATGAACAAAATTCAATAAACAAATTAACAAAATTCAACATTAAACAGGTTGCACATTTTAGCTGGGAGAGAGCTGAATGTAGTTTAATTTATTATTTGCTGGCTACACAAAGACTCAAGATTGCATTTATCCGTTGATACACACTGTCATTAATAAAATGAATAAACTATACATTACTAATAACCCCCCTCTTCTCTCTCTTTTTCTCCGTCTCACACTCATACATCTCTCTCTCTCAGCTTTCATTACATTGTGTGTCACGCTCCTTAGCATTCTTATACCCCTCATCGCCATCTTTCTTATCTTTTATGCACACATTGTCCCTGCAGTGGCAAGAGCCCCATACTTTACCAAGATCTGCAATTCCAAGCTTTGCATACATATGTTGGAAATGTGTGAGATACACAGAGACTACATGCATGTAGTGGAATACATACAATATCTCACAAACATGAGAACACCCCTCACATTTCTTGTTATTTAAGATGGTGGCATGAACGCAGTGGCTTTATGCAGGCTCTCAGGCAACTGTTAAATGATAAAATGTGCAAATAGTCTGTTATATTTTTTAATCAGACAAAACTAAATAAATTTAACTTTAATACAACTTAGAGTTGGTGTGCTTGTAAAGAAGTATAGATTTATGGCCCTCTGGAAATAACTAAATGCACTAACCTCTAAACAACAGAAGTGCTTTTACCTCAAGGCAAACATGTCCTAACGGTTAATATCTTTTGTGAGCTCTAAAAAGCCTACCCTTTACACTTGGGATAAAAGTGGTTTCGCACTCTTGCTCGTGCTATTGAATGGCAGGAATAAAAAAAATGACAATTCAGTGGCTTACAATAAGGACAATGACCATCACTGTATTCACTAGGCTACAGCCCACAAACAGGGGAGCATGTTCAGCAACATGATCCTGTACTCAACAGACATAATGGGAAGGTCCTTTGTATCATACAACTATCATATAATGCCTCACTGCCACGTGACACCTTCACACAGCCATGTGAGCAAATGTTACATTTCAATCATGTTTGAGTCTTCGGATACAATGCAGAAAATCAGAGCTTGGCGATGCAGGTTTCTGCAGCCAGAGGCACTTAACCAGGACACAGTTGGATACCTTACTTTCAGCGGCTGTGCCGATATGAGAAGGTGGGCGTTGTTCATGATGATTTAGGGGTGCTTGCAGCACACAGCACACATCGTTTTTTTATTGTGCTGCATGCCTGAGAAACCACTGAAACGATTTTGCAAACATTTTCTGATACAAAAAGGTCTTTGGAGTTGCTTGGAGTTGGTTTGTATATTTTGTCATTTGATACTTGAAATGTCCACTAGATGGAAACCTGGTTCCTTAGTAGGCTACTCCAAAAATGTGTATTTTATTGTCAGCGTGTTTTTTTTGTTAATTTCTCCGACGTGCCCTATTCTTTCCATGGGAGGTAATGTTTCAATGAAATAGGCCTACAACATTCTCGTATTTTCTCTGAATTCAACGAAATGTATCACGCGTAAATAACTGACAACAGGCGTCGTAGGCTTCGACCACCACCACCACAACTGGAGGTCACGTCCACTCAATGCACTAGCAAACCTCATGATTTACAGGTCATAAGAAGAATGAAGTGGTTCAAAGTGACACTAAATTCTTTGGACACTAACAACGCACGAATACACCCGCCCACGACACAACAGGCAGTAATTTCAAAGTTGTGAGTCATTACAAAGTTCAAGCGAAACAACACGACGTTTAACTCTGGAGCGTTGCGCAGCAGTGTGGAAGAATGGCCGAGGCGTTTCCAAGTAACGTTAACCAGCACCTTTTTACATGTCCGATTTGTCTGGATCTATTGAAAGATCCCGTCACGCTTCACTGTGGACACAGTTACTGTATGTGCTGCATCAGGGGCTGCTGGGATCAGGAAGACCAAAGGGGAGTTTACAGCTGTCCACAATGCAGACAGACTTTTAGCCCAAGACCTGTTTTAAGTAAGAATAATATTTTTGCTGAACTTGTGGACCAGATAAGGAAGACAAGAATCCAAGTTGTTGCTGCTTCTTCTACAACTGTAGCAAAATATGCTGGACCTGAAGATGTGAAGTGTGATGTCTGTTCTGGTACAAAAAACAAAGCTGTCAAATCCTGCCTGGACTGCCTAGTGTCTTATTGTGAGACACACTTACAAGCTCACAATGACATCATTCCTGGCCGAAAACACAATGTTGTCGATGCAACAAGTCAGCTACAGGAGAGAGTCTGTGTCCAACATGAGAAGCCATTAGAGATATTTTGTCAAACAGACCAAACCTGTGTTTGTTTTCTCTGCATGGTGGATGAACACAAAGGTCATGACACTGTGTCAGCCTCTGCTGGGAGAAAGGACAAACAGGTGCGTTCTATCAGCTGGGACAAGTGTGAAAGGTTGGTGGGTGTAGATCAAGTGACACTGTAAATGTGTCAGCCGTGTCAACTACATCTGACACATCAGCCAGTATGGGTCATTTTAGTCTACTGTAAAACAGGATACAAACAGGGCCAAGGTGGTTAGTTTCAAACATGGGCATACCACCATATTCTGGGCCCTGTGCACAAGCTGTGCGCATGCCATTTTTAATCTATAATTTATATTAAAGGTCTCCTTCCAAAATAAACTGTTTAATACTTGATTTTTTTTTTACATTACCATAGGTCAGCCCAAGTTGCACTTGCATGCTCAACTTCATGCATGCCCTGTAGTCCGTATTCGCCTGTGATAGAAAACAGCCGGGAAAAACGAGCGAATCGGAAAAGCCGTGCAAGCCTACGTCACATTGAACATTAGCTATGCAGTTAGCCCGCCCTCAAGAAAACATTATTAGGCTGCCTGCAGACAGACCCACTAGAGGGAGCGTCACAGTGCTGTTAATATTTCATTAATATTCATAAGAATCCTCTCGTTCTATCCCTGCTCTCCTTTTCACCTAACTAAAATAGCTTGAAACAAGACAACCACACCATATTTTTGTCGAAACCAACTCTCATGACATTATTTTAGACAAGAGACCACCACAAAATTAATGAAAATACGATGGAATGAGACCTTCAATATTTCAAGGAAAATAATCCTATAGGGCCCTCTCCCTACCTGGGGCCCAGCTGACTCTGTCCCCCTTTCCTCCCACTACGGCGCCCCTGGTTTCAACCATTGACTCTAATAGTGTTTGGTTTCAACAATCAACTGTTATTACATTTATTTGGTAGGCTATGGATCTTTGTTTTCATGCTGGTTCTCTATTGACACAGTCTAGCACCATCAAACATGGAATAGCCCTTTCATTATGTTTGTCCTGTCTGAGATATACAAAAATAAAATGATGAAGAATGCTGCCATCTCATCATAACTTGTTTTTCAGTGTAGAAATGTTATGCGTTTCACTTTACAGGCACACTTGGGTCAGACACAGAGGAGATTCCAGCAGACAATCCAGGAGAGAGAGAATGAGTTACAGAAGTTACGGAAGGCTTTGGAGACTATTAAGGTGGGTAGCACAGTAGGCTATTGTACCGGTCGCTGTTGGTGAAGCTATTTTTGAGCACTGCCAGGTGACTTGGGCTGTCCTCTAACCAGCCAGACCGCAGTATGGCATGCTGATTCACTTCACAGTTTTGCAGAGCCAGATATATTTATGACAGGAGGGTTGAGTGCTACGGAGGGGTATGCAAGTGAGCTGTTAAAGATGGACTGTATTCCCATCTGTGTCTTTCTGCACACGCCCAGGTGTGTGTGTGTGTGTGTAAACAGTGTAAGATTTATCTGAGAGCCCCATGCAGTCATCAAAAGAGCCATATCAAGCTCGTGAGTCATAGGTCTCCCACCCAACCCCAACCTATTTTTCTTTGTGTTTTCTAGTAGACGTCTGCACAGACAGCAGTGGATGGCATCGAGGAGATCTTTAATGAGATGACCAGCTCCATTGAAAGACACCGCTCTGAGGTGACAGAGCTGATCAGAGCTCAGGAGAAGGTTGAGGTGAGTTACACTGAAGGACTTCTGAAGCGACTGGAGCAGGAGATTGCTGAGCTGAAGAGGAGAGATGCTGAGCTGGAGCAGCTTTCACAAACAGAGGATCACATCTATTTTCTTAAGGTAAGTGTTGACACATTTTTGAGAAGGCGTTCAGTTTAATTTCATATTTTGGCAGAATGTTATATTACCCTAGCCTGGCTTCCGTGACAAAGCTCATAGGAGCTTAGTCTGGCCATCCTACATTACTAAACGTTTTCTGGGAGGCGGGCTTAACCTGCGTCCATCAGATGCCTCTGTATACTACTTGACGAATCTACAACCAATCAGACCACTCGTTCCGATGACGTATGTGTAAGCTCGTTTCTCATTGGTGTCCACAGATTCTCGCTCTCTCTCTCTCTCTCTCTCTCTCATGGACTTTACAGAGTTTCCAGTCAGTAAGTGACAAACTTGAGTCTAAGGAATTATTTAGCTTCAATGTAAACCAAAGCCTTTCCTTTGAGGCTGTGAAGAATGCTGTTTCCACACTGAAGGAGCAGCTGGAGGATTTTTGCAATGAGGAAATGACAAAGATTTCTTCTGCAGGTTGGCCATATTCCCATGACATTTTATAAAGTGACATGCACTCACCAGAACAGGTGCTGGAAACAAACTTGCCCTTACAGTTAGCAACAGTGCTTTTGTGCCCACACTTATTATCCAGAATTATTTGGATTGATTGCCATGTGTGCTAAAAACATGGAAAATAAACCATGACATAAATTATAGATTAATATCCTTAAAATGAAATGCTTTCTCTCTCTCTCTCTCTCTCTCTCTCTCTCTCTCTCTCTCTCTCTCTCTTTCTTTTTTTGTCTCTTTCTTTCTCTCTCTGTGTGCCCCTCTTTCAATTACTCTCACTTAACAGTAACAGAAGTCCAGGCTATTTTGTGTATTCAACCAACAACCAGAGAGGAGTTCTTACAATGTGAGTTTGATACAAACACACACATACACACACACACACACACACACACACACACGTGCACAGAGACACACACACACGTGCACAGACACACAGACACACACACACATATAAATATATATATATATAGTAACAGAAGTCCATATATTATATATATATATATATATATATATATACACACACCACACACACACACACACCAATGTAAGTTTACTCCTTCCATCAACCATGACACTGTGATATTTTTATTCTCCTTTATCAGACTCCTGCCACTTCACCCTGGATCCTGACACGTCACACAAGAACTTCCGTCTGTCTGAGGAGAACAGGAGGGTGGAGTGGAGCACTGAGTCCCAGCCCTGTCCTGATCACCCAGAGCGATTTGATGAGTGGTCTCAGGTGCTCTGTAAGGAGAGTGTTGCTGGGCGCTGCTACTGGGAGGTGGAGTGGCATGGGTCGTGGATTAATGTAGCCGTCTCGTATAAAAGCATCGGCAGGAAAGGCGATGTGGAAAACTGTTGGTTTGGATATAATGATCAGTCATGGAGGCTGTGTCTCACCAGTTCCAGCTCCTCCTTCTGGCACAATAATAAAGAGACCAAGCTCCCTCTAGTGGCCGGCTCCAGAATAGGCGTGTATGTGGATCTCAAAGCAGGAACTTTGGCCTTCTACAGCATCTCTGACACAATGACCCTCCTGCACAGATTCCAAACCACATTCATGTACACACTCTACCCTGGGTTTGGTCTAGGTGAGGAATCATCTGTGAGGCTGTTGTGAAGTCATTGTGACTTCTTTGGAGAGTTTTATCCTATTTCTTTGGTATCTAAGGCCTTTGCGATGTGTTGTCATGGAGCTCACCCAGGGGCAGTTAGATATGATGGGGCATAAGATGCAGAAGCGCTGCATTACTTTTACACACACTGGATCTGCATATGCACACCACTGACTGAAACACAAATATTCTCCTCTTCCGCTGTACGTCTGAAATAGGGCTGTGCGATTTTGCCAAAAATCAAAATTGCAATTTTTTTCAACCTATATTGCGATTGCAATTTTATTGCGATTTTTCACAATAAAAACCACAAGCACCACATATGTCCCAACAATATGCATTTTTGTACACAGTCTCTAATTAAAAATAGAAAACAAACTACTCATTAATCAGCATATTTTTATTCAAGAGAATATCTTGTTGCGTTGAACCCCAATCCTTGTTTAACATGTGCAGAGTGTGGGTTACAAACAAGACAATGCAGTTACAAAACAAAATAAAATTGCAAATGCGATTAATTGTCCACCCTAATCTGAACAGATAAAGGACATTTGTAAAGAAATTTTTCAAATTTTGTGACCTTTTGCGATTTGTTGTTTTATTGCTGATTGTTTTGTTGTTATTTTATTGATGTTTTCTGTGTGTTCTATGTGCATACTTGCACAGTACATGTGTTGTAAGAGACAATTCTTGTTCCACTGCCAGACATTGCAAGTGAAAATCTATTGTTTTGTTTAACACAAGCAGTTGCTCCTACTGGTTTTAGCATCTGAATGCCTAAAAACTCTGTGTGGAAATACTTTTTGTGTTTGCCAGTCAGCTAAAGCTGGTCCAGCCTGGAAGCATTGCATAATGCGTTTAATCATTTGCTGATCAAAATAAAACTTACTGCTGTTACTCAATCTCATTTAGCCATTTTTGAGTTTAGACATAACTACAGTCATCGAGAAGGCCAGTCTCACCTTCTCAACAAATTATGTGGATTGTGGATTTGGATTCATGATGCCAATATTTTGTGAGGAATTTAACAGGATGCTGATACAGTTGCTATAATAAGGAAGTCAGGCCAAGTCAGCTGGATACTGTTCATAGCTTTATTTGCAGATGTTTAGTCCAGTCAAACTCTGTGTCCTCTCACCTTGACAGGGCATTTATACCACTAAGGATGCCTCTTGTGTGTAGACCAGTGGGGAAAAAAGAGTTTACTAATGCAATGCCTTTTGGAGTTAACCTAAGATGTCAGAAGAGCAGGAAGGGACTAGGCCAAAGAGCAGGAACACTCACTAGAACAAATGAGTTGGAGGTAAGTTAGGAAAGTTAGTAACCCTTGGCAGTGTGACACTAGGGGTCCTTGGTAGAACTGGCACACTTGACTGGACAGAGGTACTATAGGCCTACTGTAAACATGATGAATTAACCTTGCTAAACCTGAGGAAAGTGCCTAGCTTTATTCTGTATGCATCCACATTGCTCTCCATACAGAACATTATAAACAGTTCATATAGGCTTGCTGGGAGACTGGACTATTGGTGGTGGTGCATTGATGATCACCGGTTTGTAGAGAAACAGAGAAAATGTCAGAGATAGTTTTGCGTAATCAGAACTGAAAATCCCATCTTCCTTCCCAGTGTTATTTGATATTACTACAACAATGTGCACTATACTGGTCCAATGGTCCAATTGAAAATATGGCAATTTTTTAATTCTTAAAACATGGAACTATAGTCTAATTCTTGCATAATCAAGGATATTTTAGGCTGTGTCAGAGTCAAATCAAGTGGTGTAAAACAATAATGTCATAGGTTGTTCCTTAGCAAAAACAGAAAATCAATTTTATGCTCTTTTAGAACCGAGGGACTACTTTTAGTTGTTCTGTGAACACGCTCCACAGTTAGACCACACATACATGAAATGTTTCTGTTATCTGATCAAAGTAAAACCCTCTGATATGCATAGATAGCCACACCTCAGATGGGAATGAAATGCAAGGAAACAAAAGTGAAATATCATTCCACTGCTATTTCTGTGTGTGTGTGTGTGTGTGGTATTTGTACGAGACCGAAAATGGCAGAGGCCATATCGAAAGAAGAATCCTTAAACTGCCCGCTCTGCATGAATCTGCTAAAAGATCCAACTACTATTCCCTGTGGGCACCATTTCTGCATGAAATGTATCAATGGACTTTGGGATCAGGAGGATCAGAAAGGAGTCTACAGCTGCCACCTGTGCAAACACTCCTTCACTCCCAGACCTGTCCTCTACAAAAACCCTCTGATCAGTAAAACAGTGGACACTTTAAGAAAGAAACAATTCGAGCCTGCTTCTAGTGATCCCTGTCCTATGAGAAACCAAGACGTAGAGTGTGACATCTGCACTGAAGGAAAACTCAAAGCTATCAAGTCCTGCCTGGAGTGCCTGATGTCCTACTGTGAGGCTCACTTTAAGCTTCATAACATGATGAATCCTGGACGAAAGCACACTGTGATCGATGCTACGAGTGAGCTACAGGAGCGAATCTGCTCTACTCATCGGCGACCCCTGGATATATTCTGTCGGACTGATCAGAGATCTGTGTGCTACGGTTGTATGATGGAGGAGCACAAGAGCCATGACACCGTGCCGACAGCAGAGGAACGGAGGGAACGGCAGGTAAACCCATAGAGCAAAGTTTAGTTGTAATGTTAATAATACTTGTAATGTAACTAACTTCATTTTATTAGCTTTGGATTCCTGGATGGATTTTCTTAACTCTTAACCAATTTCTGTTTTTGAGAACTGGAGAAATAGTCAACAATGGGCCTCATGCACTAACAATTCATACATAGAGATTTGTTGTTAACCATGACTTTGTCCGCTTTTTAGGAGATCTGACATCACCAAGTATTTTCTAGTTGTAATTCTTTTCTCTGACTGACCTATGTTTTCATATAAAATTTGTTTACATTCCAAATTTAGAAATATTGTCTTTAAATGACTAAAACAAATAGACTGAGATTAAAAGAGGGACTTCTACACTTAAAGCTAAATTTGAACTTTAGTCAGGACAAAGAGAGAGAAGGCAATGTATGGAACTTACTGTTACAGAGAGTTTTTAAATCCATGTCTCCCAATTTCAAGATCTTGATTTTAAGTTACATTTAACCTGGACTCAAGTATTGTCAGGATGACGTAGGAGCCATTGTCTAGATGATCTTAACAAATTATCTTACTTAATAAATACTTAAAAGAAAACGCTAGAAAGAACTGAGTTAAATTAACTCTAAGGTCTGATTTTACATTGTGGAATGAGGGTAGTGTCTGTGGCTGGGGAGTTTACAAGAATCAGGAAATAATCTGGGGAAGAACAATCCTCTGCAGCCAAGTTCTCAGATCATGAAAGGTATGTGATGTATGTGGGTGTTCTAGGAACAGTGCAAAGTCAGACAATCTCAGGAAGTTTACCTGAACAGTGTACTGGTGTGTCATGTGAATCTCAAGACATGGGACATGGGCTAGTTCCATTGTTAGTTACATTTCCAAACATCTTTTATTTACCAAAAATATATGTCATAAAATCAATTATGCAAAGAAACCACAATATATTTCATTCATACTTAGACTAAAAGGAGGCTATGCGGTACCAACGCCAAGGAGTTTCAAAATCACACCCTCTACAGGCTTGACATGGAAGCTTGCCATAAGGCCAGTCCACTGTAGTCATAGTGTTCAGTTAAGGCAACTGAACTTCTTTTTTGAGCTTGAAGAGGTTTCACTTTCCATCCATCAACTGTAGTTTATACTTGAACTATAGATCTGCTACCCGATTGGGCAAACTGTTTACTGCCGTTTTAGCCGATAGAGGGCCGCAGAGAAAACACATCAAGTATCGTTCACCCTGTCAAGAGTTGATGGACCACTGAAACGATTTTGAAAACATTAAGGGACTAAAAGGTCTTTGGTGTTGCTTTAAGCTGAGGCTTACCAATGATGATGTCAGGTCACCGAAGGTCTTGTGGGGATTGTTTTAATCGAGGTATTTCACTCTACAGGCGTAATTGCAAAGTAAGCTAATGCACTTCTAAAATCTGTCAATGTGTCCCAGCATGATAGTCTAAAATGTAATAGTAGTGTAACTATTTGATTTACTTTAACAGACTAGTGTAACACACTTCATTTTATTAGCTTTGGATTACTGGATGAATTACTCTTACTCTTAACCAATTTCTGTTTTTAGGGTTAACTTTACAGTATTTCATAAAACTGACAGTTTTAAGCCACAGTAGTGTCAGTCTTCCTCAACACCATGCACTTTGATCTGAAATCAATCTGATGTTTGAATGGCTATGTTTGCTAAATCAAATACTTGATGTAAACAACATTTGGTATTCACTGACTAAGCAGATCTGTTTGAGTTGATTGATTATGCATCTGTGCACATGGTCATTACACCTAATTTTTATTTTCTGCAATTGGCTACATTATAGTCTGACATTACAGGAGACTGCAGAACAGAATAGTATCAGGCATAATAACTGTGTTAATTGTAAATTGTAAAAGTTTGTGCCAATTGAAAAATTGTCATTGCCACTTGTTAATGGCTGTTGAAAATGTGCGGCCCAACTCGGTTCTTGATTTTGAAATGTGTCCGAAATTACATTTTAATTGAATAGCCCTCCTCTACATAATGATGAAACTGGAATCTGTTTTTTTCTCAACAGAAGAAACTGGTTGACACAAAGGAGCAAATCCGTCAGCAGATCCAGAACAGAGAGGAGAATCTGGAGGGGCTGATGAAAGCCATGGAGACTCTGAAGGTAAGACTGACCAGAGCTGAAGGGAACGACAAGCTTCTGAGTATAGTTCACTAGTTCGACCCATGGTTGATTGGTTAAGTGCATAGATAGAGATTTTCAACACCGGAGCGCAGGACTTGGGGTGACCAGGCAGGCTTAAATCTTTGAGATTGCAGATAACGGTTGAGTGGAAAATAGAAGACTGACTCCAGGTCTTAGCTTAAAGACGTTGATCTCTAAGTTTCTAATATGGATTTCTTAGTTAAATGCACAACTTTCCATTCTGACTGCCATTTCCTTCATTTTATTGTCTTTTTTTGTTTTCTTCTCAAAACAGAGCTCTGCAAATGCAGCCCTGGAAGACGGTGAGAAGATTTTTGCAGCATTGATGGATTCCGTAAAGAAAAGCCACTCTAATTACAAAGAGCTGATCAGAGCTCAAGAGAAGGCTGAGGTGACTCGGGCTGAAGGGCCCCTGAAGCAACTGGAGCAGGAGATTGCTGAGCTGAAGAGGAGAGATGTTGAGCTGGAGCAGCTTTCACATACAGATGATCACATCTATTTCCTTAAGGTATATCATTCAATTGTAAGTTTAAACATTGAATTTAATTTTGTTTGTTTCAGATCAGTTATTTGTATATTGTTTTTTTTTTACATTCCTTAGCACGTGTCTTCACATAGCGATACAAGTCTCTCCAAAGACCAACCCAGCATAACCTTCAACCAAAGCTTTCCATTTGAAAGTCTTAAGGAGGATGTGTCTGCACTGCAGTTGAAGTTGGAGGAGGCTCTGGATGATTTCTTGAAACAGGAGGCCATAAAGATATCTCAAGCAGGTTGGGTAGACATAGGCCTATAATGTTCTCTATAATGACAAGTGTGACACATATGTCCTGGATTTGTCAAGGAGATTCTCAGTAGTCAGTCAGAACTTATGGGAAGCTTTTCCCATGATGCATTGGAGACCCACGTCATGTGTTGGATAAAGTTTTAGAACTTTAGAAAGGGAAGTATAGCGTTCCCTCATTCATGTCACTCAGTGTTCCTCTCTGGAGGGTGGGGGTCTTCATTTTTCATTCAGTCTAAGAAAGACAGGTCTTTGTCCCAATGTTTCACATCATTTGAGTGCAGCGTTTCATCAAAAGAATACAACATCCAGTGCACTGAGTCAATGTGTTTCAGTAAGATGAGCCACTGGATAGTGCCGTAAAAACTGTAATTTGTCTCATCACAGGTCTCATCATGTCAATCATCATAGGTCGATATAGATAGATAGTGAATAGTTGTTTAGTAGACCAGTCTGCGTCTGCAGATGCTTCTGAAGATTTCTGATTTCTACATGATTAAAAGTTCTGCATGAAGCCAACACATCCTGCGCTGCAGAGATCAGGGAGGGGGAAACCTGAACCTGCGGTTCCTCTCGTACTGAGCAGGATTACAATTGCAACAACACTTCATCAGTAGGGTAAAACTAACCTGTCTCACGACGGTTTAAACCCAGCTCACGTTCCCTATTAGTGGGTGAACAATCCAACGCTTGGTGAATTCTCAGACAAATAGGATTAAGAAAAATAAGTGAAGTTACTGTTTTATTCTAACTTTTCATTTAACTGTTTTCTTATGTACGTGCCACACACTTTCCATTTAACTGTTTTCTTATGTGCAAGACTCAAAGATGCTTGTTATTTACAAACTAATAGAAATTGTGGGACTCATGTTTCCACAGTGGCCAAGTTTGAAGATAGCACGACTCCAGAGCCCAAGACCAGGGAAGAGTTCTCACAATGTTAGTTCATGGATTCTTTCATTCATTCATTCATTCATTCATTTGTTGGTTTGTTTATTCATTCATGTATTCATATTCAGTTAATAAACAAAAATACACAAACCAAGGAGTGAACTGGCAAAGCAAATTACACCCATACAAACACAAATAAACACATACAGAAAAACACAATGAGTTGGAACATGCCATGGCCATGCATG
>JAGFZM010005976.1:39277-58151 GCA_017657215.1 Limnothrissa miodon
AAATGGTAGATCCCTTATTCCATTCAGCATCCATTTTGTTTTTCTTCCTTAGATTTCTGTCACTTCACATTGGATCCAAACACAGCAAACGGACACCTCTGTCTATCTCAGGGGAACAGGAGAGTGGAGTACAGTCCTGAAATGCAGTCGTATCCTGACCACCCGGACAGATTTAATGTGTGGTGTCAGGTGCTGTGTAGAGAGGGCGTGTCGGGACGCTGCTACTGGGAGATTGAGTGGTATGGAGAGATTGATGTAGTTCTCTCATACAAAGGCGTTAGCAGAAAGGGCGCTGATGCGGACTCCAGGTTTGGATGGAACGACCAGTCTTGGAGGATCCACTGCTCCTCAACCAGATCATCGTTTAGGCATTCCAATAAAGAGACCAGAATCCCTCTAGTGCGCAGCTCCAGAATAGGGGTGTATGTGAATCATAGGGCAGGAACTCTGGCCTTCTACAGCGTCTCCGACACAAAGCTGACCATCCTGCACAGAGTCCAGACCACATTCACTGAACCACTCTACCCTGGGTTTTGGGTTTGTGAAGGGTCATCAGTGAATATATTAAGAGATATGGAGGAAATGTATATGGAACCTGACCTGTGACATGACATGGTCAAGATATTTATGGAGGATGTCCTGAGGTAGGTTTATGAAATGTGATAAAGTCGTAAAGTGAAAATGATGCATATCCAAACATGTGGTGGTGGCGGTGTGTGTGTGTGTGTTTGTGTTAAAATTAGTTTCACCAATCTTGTTAACAATGTGATATTTGTAATGCACATTGAAGATATATATCATATCTTTGACATTTGTAAAACATGCAAACATGAGGGAAGGGAGCAATGTGGATCACTGGTCTTTAATAGAAAACAGAAAGCCTGATGCACCTTATTTTGGGTGTGTCTTTATTTGCCCTTTAACATTCAAAAATCACCCCCACAGAAAAATAATCCAAACATGACAAAATCACATCATTAATATTAATCAATTTAATTTATTGGTGGACTAATCACAACACACCACAGCCAATTACATATTCTGACAGCAAGCTAGTACCTACCCTAATGTGGTGCCATTAAATACATCATGCAAGGCAGTGACTTTTTACCTACCTCCCCTACAATCACAGACTTATATTGAGCAACAGCAGTGTAAATTCTTAATTCTTTAATCTCAGGAGGTTCAGACACAAAATTCTCTGTAATTTGTGATAAATTTACAAAAATATATTAATATAAATTTGATAAACTTTATTGGTAGTCCAAATCCTATTGGATTGTGGATCTTGGTTTCTTTTTAATTGATGAAATGAAAATTGGCCATTATTCTGAAAAACTAAAAAGAACAGAAACCTGAATGTAAGGAGACAGAAGGACTCAGATGCAGAATTTCGTGAAAGCTGTTAGTTTATTTGAAAAGTCTAGGAGACCTGGCAATGCGCCCAACTTAAAAAGGGGCGAAAAGGCAAAAACAAACACGATTCTTCAACGAAGGAAACAACAAAAAACTCAACCAAAAATGTAAACAAAAGGCACTTCAACGAAAGCAGGGCAAATAACAAAAACTTTTCAAAAATGTAAACAAAGAAGCACTTCTATGAAGGCGTGAAAAGTTTAAGGACTCTGATCTCACAGCAAAAAAACAACAGACAGGCAGGGCAGAAAAGGCACAGTCAGGTGGAGGCATTCAGATGGACAGACAAGGAGTGAATGGCAGTCTCTGGTTTAAGTACTCCCTTCAATAAAGCTAATTAGCTGATGGAGAACAGGTGTGTAGCCCAAAAGGGCAAAGTGGGCAGGAGCTAGACAAGACAGACATCCAGAAAGACCAGCAGGTGTCGCCCACGCT
The DNA here is from genome assembly GCA_017657215.1 of Limnothrissa miodon. Lineage (NCBI taxonomy): Eukaryota > Metazoa > Chordata > Actinopteri > Clupeiformes > Clupeidae > Limnothrissa > Limnothrissa miodon. Next base: position 41,129 of record JAGFZM010005976.1, read on the forward strand.
CATGGTCTAGCGACCGGAACCCTTACACTGAAGTTAATCAAATAATTAATTAAAGCTGTGTACAGTGGATGCCTGAGACTGTATGTTTCAGTGGTGAGTAGAATAGAGGCTAAAATCTGGTGCTTACCATAATTTAAAACAAATGACTGCTAAAATCTATTTCACTTTGTTTTAAACTGAACCTTTCTATATTTTTTTTTTTTATGACATTGAAGCAAAAAGATAAAGCTTTTAAAAGTGAAATTGAAACGACTAAACATGACACTTCAAATGAATAGTATGGTTATATTTTTTGTCTTCTTTTTCTTCTCCGTACATTTATTGATAATCCGTGCAAATTGTGTGTCAGTTTATGTATGTCTTTTGTCTTGTATGTTTGCATTTTAGTAAGCTGACTGTATGCTTTGTGTTATTTTGTTTTATTTTTCTCCTGAAAGTGTGTTGATCTTTTTTTTTTCCCTCCTGACAGGGACTACTGATGTAAATTAGCTTTAGACTATATTCCAGACTATATATACTGTGTGTGCTGTCCCTGTAAAATAAACATAAATATATACAAATATATGAATAAATATATCAACTTCAGTCAATCAATCAATTTCAGACGCGCTTCAGTAATGCTTATCAACCTTAGCCCTGTTGCTCACTGCTTCAAGAGAGCACAAACGCTGCGTATTTGTGCACATTGCTCCAAATGAGCACAAAAGATATGTGATGTAAAATTCTTCTATCAGCTAACTTCTACCCTCCATCAGCTCTTTGGTTCAGAGTAACAAGTCTGATAAGTTCAGCTGCACAATATTTATGCTCACAGGTACGGACTGGGCAGGCTAAGCTTTTGAATTTCAGATTTTGATGCCCAATAGTTATGTCTCAGAGGGGAAATGTATGACTGTATGACTAGATTTAAATATTCATTATCAGTCTAAGCTTCATAACTCAGGCTTTTGTAAATGTTGGAAAGCTTCAACACAAATAATATATTTATAAGAATTGTGTCATTATTTCGAAAAGCTTTTTAATCTAACTGAGACTGACAATCTTCCTCTAACATGAATGCTGGATATTTTGCACTGTACTGGTCACATGCACCTCCTCCAAGTCAAGCCTCTCATTGGCTAGCTCATACATGTAATGAGGAGGTTGTGCTTTGGATTCAGGAGAAAAAGACACTCAAAGGTAATTGTTCTGTGAAAGCTTTGCTCAGTGCTTTGTGAAGTCTATTTGGGCACCTTGCGAAGGAATGGCAGAGATAATACCAAACAACCACAACCTTTTCACTTGTCCAATTTGTTTGGACATTCTCAACGAACCAGTGACTCTTAACTGTGGACACAATTACTGTACAGACTGCATTAAAGGCTGTTGGGATCAGGAAGATCACAACAGAGTTTACAGCTGCCCAGAGTGCAGACAGACTTTCACTCCCAGACCAGTTTTACACAAAAACAATCTTTTTTGCTGAGCTGGTGGAGCAGTTTTGGAAAACCAAAGTTTCTGCTCCGGGTCTCCCTCCTATTTATGCTGCAGCTGAGAATGTCCTGGATAGGATCTGCACCCATCATGAGAAGCCTCTGGAGAAATTTTGTCGTACGGACCAAAGTTGTGTCTGCTTTCTCTGCATGGTGAATGAGCACAAAGGCCATGACATTGTTTCAGCCTCTACAATGAGAAAGGAGAAACAGGTAATACTAATAATTATACATATATAATAGTAATTATATAGGTAATAATTATATTATGCCTACAAATAACAGCCCAGTTATTGTAATAATGCATGGCATAACAATATAATACAGACAGACATAACAATACAAAGCTAATACAACATCACTTGTATAGGTCATTTTGTTTAGTGTTACAACACCTGTAAGTTGAAATCACCGACTTATTAGGGTATAAACCAACAGAGGGAATGTCGGGAAGAAACACTGACGAGTGTATAATTTCTATCCATTCCTGTTTGAGATTATTTGAGATTATAACTAATCTATGCTAGGCTAGGTTACACTCATGTTGCACTCACATTCTAAACCTAATCAGTGAACTCTAGAAGAGCATCAACATTACAGATTACAGACAGGGTTCTATACATGAAACACAATGCTACTTAAAGACTGCAATGATGTTAAATCATTTTGGGGCACATACTGTACTATGCCTCGTGGATGTTTTTTCTCAGAAAAGACAAAGTTTGTGGAGGCCCATGGAAGATTTAAACAGAGAATTCAGGACCGAGAAGAGAAGGCGCAGGAGATAAGCAATGCTGTGGAGACTCTCAAGGTGAGTATGGACGACAAGGGTCGACAGACTGTGGGTAAATACGGCTATAAGAAATAGAACTTTTTGGTCAACACGGCCTGTTGTGTGGCATGATCTTATAACAGGTGGCTCAGGGGTATCATACGTTGCCACAGGGGGATCATTCTTTGCATTTATGAATTTAGCAAAGGCTTTTATACAAAGTGACGTACATGTTTTGCTATCAGTTCAGTTAGGTTAGGGACAGCCTCCCCCTCAAGCAACTTAACTGGGTTAAGTGTCTTCCTCAGGGGCACAATGGTGGCAGCTGGGATTTGAACCAAGAACCTATAGGTTATAGCGCACAAACAAGGTTCCTTAGCCTCTATACTGTCAGAAAAAACTTTAGGTCAGGGGTTGGGAACCTTTGTGAGAGCCAGTAAAGCCAAAATTTGTCAAATGTATTTCTGTGAGAGCTATATATTATTTTTCAACACTGAAAACAACTAACTCTGTTTTCAAATAAGACGAACAATTTTAAATAACTCTTGTATTCTGAAGCTAATCAGTAATAAAAAAAACATGTAACAAAATTACGATAATATTCAGCATCCTTGCATACTGCTATATTCTATGGAACATTGTGCCGAGCAAACAACTTTGCTAACAAAGTTTGCTTACTTTGCTAACTGAGTGCCACATGCAGACATCAAAAGAGCCATATGAAGCTTGTGAGTCCTAGATCTTGCTCCCAACCCCCTGGTTTAGATGAACCTTTTTCTTTGTGTTTTCTAATAGAATTCAGCACAGACAGCTGTGGAGGGCAGTGAGAAGATCTTCACTGAGATTATCTGCTTCTTTGAGAGAAGGTGCTCTGAGGTGACGAAGCTGATCAGAGCTCAGGAGAAGGCTGAGGTGAGTTGGGCTGAAGGACTCCTGAAGCGGCTGGAGCAGAGGATTGCTGAGCTGAAGAGGAGAGACGCTGAGCTGGAGCAGCTTTCACACACAGATGATCACATCTATTTTCTAAAGGTACCTTTTAATTGTTAAAAAGAAAAAGAGCAGATCAGAGATTATAAAACAAATTTAGTTATCAAGGCTAACAAATTTAGTGACCTATCAACTATCTCTACTGGTTTATGCCTCCACACTTTCTGTCTGTTTATTCTCAAGACTTTTGAAACAATTAGTGACCTTCCTGAGTCTGAAGACTTATCCACCATCTATATCAACCAAAATGTCTCCTTTGACACTGTGAAGAACTCTGTCTCCACACTGAAGGTGCAGCTGGAAGATTTCTCTAAGCAGGAACTGACTAAGATCTCTACAGCCAGTAGGTCCACTTTTCTGAAATATGTTTACGAGATGAGAGAGCCCTTTCTTTTGATACACAATAATCCAGGTCATAAGTCAGTACAAGTGAAAAGTGAAAAGTCCCGTCCATACACACACATACTAACATTATGACAAAGGGGTGGACAGGACAGAAAGACAGGGAAAGTAGGAAAAATGGGATGGGGGTAATGTATATCATTATGTATGTGAATATGTATGTGTGAGCCTGGTCAGTAGCTTTGCCTGCCACCACAACCTTGGTGCCACAGTCTGCAGGATGTCATAGGGATAACATGGCAAACTGCCATGGAGACAGCCTTGATCAGCTCCCAGGCAGCATCAACAATCAGCAGGTGTCCATGGGAGTGGTGGGAAAGAATGCAAGAGTGTCTCACTGCTGTTTTGTTTTGAGCGAATTGTTGTTCCAGTAGCGGCCTTGGCTGAGGAGAGTGCTGGTTGGGAAGGGTCAAAAACAGGTTGTTTGGGGTTTGAGTTTTCACGGCTCCTCTCTCTGTCCATGCTGTGGCTCATATCCACAGTCTGAGTGCCAACAGCTCTGTCCACCGCATCAATCATTCTGACCAGCCTTGTGGGGTTTTCAACAGTTGTCACAGTTTTCTTTAATCTTGGATAAACCAGGACAATGCCTAATCCAATCAGCAAAAGAAATCAGGTTTCCAAATAAGTCAATATCCTCCACACGGAAAGACCTATGAAAAACACAGTATGTGATATATAAAGATTGGAAGTAGTAATTGTATGTTTTAGTTTTTAACCAAGACTCATGCATGCGAGGAAGAAGGAACAGAGAAAAGGACAGGATCCTCAGTTAGTGGCATACGCTCATTAGCAGAAGACAGGAAAGCACAGGGTGTTATCATACAGAAGGCCTTGGAGACGTCTGCTGAGAAGAGCATGCAGGCTGGCCTGCCACCAAACAAGGGGGATGGTACATGGCAGAGAGATGAGGCACAAGCAGACATTTGCAAGTTCAGCGTCAAGATAAAGCAGCCTGGTTGCACACACACACACACACACACACACACAAACACAGACACACACACACAAACACACACAAACATGGGCACAAACATGCGAGAGCTCAGATGAGAACTGGTACTTGGTATTAAATGTTACTCACAATATACTGTTACGGATTTTCTTAGGCTTGGGGCTCAATGTATTTGTACATCTTTGACATTAGCCTTTTTCTGGTTTGATGTGGTAAGAGAAGGTTGTGAGCGTCTGAAGTCAGTTGGAAACCAGGGACAGGGACAAATTAGAGTGTCTAATTTATGCCTTCAGAAATACTAATGTCAGGTCATGGGGAAGAAAGGAACTAGAAGAATGGGTACAATGGCCCCATCTTGTGGCCTGAATGTGTTACAACACCCAAGTTGTTGGGCTCGTTATGAGTCTGAACGTTGACTGATTTGAAGATCCAGAGTATCAGAGAAAAATCACAACAAAAGTAAGCTGGTGTGGTCCTATACTGTAGTCCTAAAATATTAAGAATTATTTCTTAATCTTTTCTGGGGTACAACAAAGACTAAAGTCAAAAGGAATGCATGAATGAGTAAATTAATGAATGTTTAGATGTATGAAAAAAAAGTTGTGTTTCTAATGACATTATTGTATGTTAATAGTGACAAAAGTCCAGGCTTTTTTGCCACCTGAACCTGCAACCAGAGATGATTTTCTACAATGTGAGTTTCACTCACACTCACTCACACACACACACACACACACACGCACACACACACACACACAGAAAGAGATGGAGATATGATTTACTGCCTAAATCAAATTCACATGCGCACACACACTCAACCTCAAAATTCTGCCCCTCCTTTGTTCTCTCCTCCAACAGATTTATTTCACTTCACACTGGATCCAAATACAGTAAACAGACGACTCCATCTTTCTGAGGGGAGCAAGATGGTGAAACGTAGACTTGAGGAAAAGCCTTACCCTGATCATCCAGAGAGATTCGATTACAGATCTCAGGTGCTGTGTGAGGAGGGCGTGTCTGGACGCTGCTTCTGGGAGGTGGAGTGGAGCGGTGAGGTTGTGATAGCAGTGTCATATAAAAGCATCATCAGGAAGGGATCAGCTGCTAACTGTGCATTTGAAAGGAATAATCAATCATGGACGCTATCTCTTGCTAGCCCCTTCGCCTATTTACAACGCAAAAATAAACATACTCAACTCTGACAAATGGCCAGCTCCAGAATAGGAATGTATGTGGATCACAGGGCAGGAACTCTGGCCTTCTACAGCATCTCAGATACAATGACCCTCCTGCACAGAGTTCAGACCACATTCACCCAACCACTCTATCCTGGGTTTTGGCTTGGATTTCATTTCCATCATGGTCAGTCTTCAGTTAAACTCCTCTGAACCACAACTCATATGAATAGAACTACCGAGAGGTCAAACAGAATTTATCACATTGTGACAAGAATATGTATCAGAATGTAGCAGGAACTGTAAACTTCAGTCTTGCATTTACTCAACTGTGCCTGTAAGAAGCTAGACTTGTGGGAATACAGACCTGCAGTACACATGCATACACACTGACACATGCAGACGTGTGCATTACATACATAGTTTGCTAGATTGACTCTGATTTTTTTTGTCTATAGGCTATGAGCAGTTTTTCACTTTTAAGGCCCACTATGCAACATTTTTCATTTAATGAATCCGTTTCATACTGTTTAGGATGCTAAAATGAGTCATTACACGGCGAACGAACAGGGTAGAATGCGCCACCGTGGCCTATAGCGGTGATACAGCACTTGCAATGTTCAGCAGCGCGGACCGCCTCCAATAGAATGCAGTGCAATACAATGCAATACAGTGAGCTTGTGAGGGAGCTCGTGAGAGAAAAAAACAGAATGTTACTTAGCCCTTCTTGAACATGTACAAATATCTGTGTATCCCGTAGTTAAAGAGGCACTCAGTAAGTCTGTTTTTTAACCCTGCATTAAACGCCACAAACCTGTAGGGGGAGCTCTGTACAGTTAACTGTATTGCTGTAGTGTACACTCCCTCAGAAGTTTCAAGTTCCGTATTCACTATACAGGGCTGTACAGCGGTGCGCACAATCGCCGTTTGCTACACAACAGACCAGTCTAACAGAAAAAACAATTTCTAAGTGATTTTATGACTACAAAAATGGTTGCATAAACTTACTGAGTGATAAAGTAGTGATAAAGTAATGGTTATTTTATTTTGAGTCTGTTGAATAGGCTACTTGTGTGTTTTTGAATAAGGTTTACTGTAGATTATTGTATGTTCTTGCACATTTATGAAACAACACACTGCTCCTTTAACGTGTTATGACCTAACTTCAATGACACACAATTGATTTCCTCTTTATTGTATTTATGTGTCTGTGTGGATGCCCCATATCTGTGTGTATTATGTGTACTGTTTTACTGTTTACAAAGAGTTCAGATACACAACCATGTGCAACGAATCCACAGAATCTCTGTCACACATCTCTGTTGTTTTTTTTCCTCCAGTAATTAGCACATAATATTTTTGGCTAATCTGAAAAAAAAAAAAATCTTATAATGTTTGGGAATACATGTAGCCTTGTCTCAGCCACCATGAAAAGTCAAGACAGGAATCCTGTGATAACTTATTAACCTAAGTAACCATAATATGGCTCTCTGGTGGATAATGTCAACAACAATTGGAACACAAAATGGCAAATTAAGCAAATATAATTTACCTAATAAAAATAATGCAACTGCAAATCAAAATCAGAACCACAAATTGATTTTGTGTACATCACACTGTATAGCAGTGTGTATTTGTTGTCCTCTGAAAATAATTCCACATACATCTATTAATGTCGAAACAGCTGGCAACAAAAGTTAGTACACCTCCCAACGAACAATGTGCCCAAACTGTCAATTGTGCTGGCATTGTGCTGTCAATATTTTGCATAAGCACCATTATTGTACAGTGCCTAAACCCTGAAGGACTTCAAATTCACCAGACCTCCACAGGTTTCTACTGGAATTGTCCACTCCTTCATAATGACAGGTAGCTAGTAGATGCTAGTCACCATTTAGTCACTAATTTAGTGCCCTTGAAAAACACCCCTCAATAATGAAGTAAGAGTTGTTAGATTTAAATATATATATGCACCAACAAACCGGAAATTTGTATATTTGATTGTTTCACACTCTCAGGAAATATTATGTTTATCCTGAAAAATCTAACATTCGTGAACACTTACACTTACTGTTTGGAAGCTAGGAAAAACAGAATTTAAAACATTTCTTAATGCTGTGTAATGTTATCTGAATCCACCACCTCCAGAGGCGGTGTACTAGGTCCTCTTGTAATTGTACAAGAGAGACCCAGAGTTCAAAGTCCTAATCAAGGGGAAGTTCCACCGGAACTGGAAGTCCTCTGCAATTCCTCCTCCAGTCATCTGTGCATGACACTGGCAGGAATTCCCCCACACAGGAATCTCAAATAGCCCTGGTCACCTGGCTAACCACATCCTCAGTTGCTAGGCTATGGTAGGTTGGGAGTTCCGTGTGTTCAGGAACCACAGACGCTTGGCCAGATTGACAGTGTGAGGTATTGGGCACTGTTAATTGGATTTCTGCATATAGATTAATGTCCCAGTATTTGACAGCAAGCTGTCAGATTGCTCCCAGCCTAAAGCATCACTTGAACCTCATGTAAGATGTCATGTAACATCCGATGGTGACCAGGAGAGAATTGACTGGGGTATTCTACTTACAGAATGGCTACTTACAGATACAGGGTTCTGTTTTGGTTGATAGAGGACCACAGTGTGTTACAAAGTAGTATTTGTTTATCTCGTTAACCTCAAGGATACAGGTGTTTATTTACCAAACAAATATTAAGGTCAGACATGTAGTAAAATTGCTAACTAAAAAAAAAAGAAAAAGGAAGATATAATGAAAGCAAATACATTGTATTAGCCATATTTTTATCATTATCCGTGTAGCCTACCAACCAAGACTTCAAGACAGCCACAGAAGTGCTGTCCAGCACTTTCCAGAGTATGTGGCTCCCTTGAAGCCGATGGAATAGGAGTGACTAGCTTATGGCATGGGCCAGGCTTTCATCTTCAGGTAAGGTGCTTATGAAGAAGGTGTCTCTTGACCTATCCATGAGTAGTATACCCCACATCTGAGACGACAGGAAAAGGCAAAACGATCAGTAGGTATAGGGCCGCCTTTCTCCAAAGTCAGTCAATGACACAGAGTCCTCGACATGGCCCCTACTCAAAAGGCTTGCATGATTTGATCCAAACACACTGCTGCCTCAGCTCCAGGTCTCGCCATCACCTTTAAAGCCTTGAAACAGATCAATCCAAGAGCATTATATGAAAAGAAGTGCTCAATAACTGTAGCCTTTCCAAGTGGATAGAGTCTCACTAAAGACTAAAAGGAAAATAAAAAGGCATGATCCAGCATAATGTCAAATGAAGGTATGAAGAGACATGAGAAATAGCAGAAAGGGTAAAGCAATAGTGGAAGCAATATTAGCAATAAAATGTGGTTCAGTCGTATAACACACTGTTTAAACAGCAATAAAAAATAAATAAATAAAAAAGCCAAAAATAATGGTGTGATACTTCTAGTGTGAAAGACACGTGCTTTGAAGGCTGCATGGTATTTACTGTGTGAATGGGGCCTAACTGTATAAGTCCTTTAAGTCTGCGTTTGTCTTCTGGCTTGCAAACAGTATGGCAGAGGTTGATTAATGACTTCACAAACATTTCTTACACATTAATGACAATATAGCATTAATCATTTCCTTTAAAGATGCACCAACCGTGGGCAATGTCAAGATCAGCTTGTATACCAAGTTCAAAAGTGGCACGATCTTCCAGGTTGCCATGGATACCCCTATACAGTTGGCACAGCAACCTTGAATGAGTTGTGGATGTTCCCATTGTTTGTCTCCGTTTAAAAAAAAATGCTTCTCTTCTCTTCAATTGCAGTTGATGTTCGCAAATCTGTTCGCACAAACACACACTAACCACACAGACACAAAAATGTGATGTGATGTTACACAGGGGGTCAGTTATTATGCAAGCAAACTAGAACCCAAATGCACTGCATTGTGTTCATTAACATGTTGGCATCAGCACTTCCCAGCATTTTGCTAATATTTGGCACCTGATGCTGTGATGTTTTGGCAGTGTCTCGCTGAGTGGGGTTTCTGATGGTATTTTCTGGCTTTGCCCCTGAAAAGGCTTTATTGGTGTCCATTTGGAATTGTGAACAAGATGTGAAATGATAAGTAGTCAATGCTTCTTTGGCAAGCATAAAGCAGCAAGCAGCTTTTTAGCGGAAACATTTCTTACTGCGAGATGAAATGGAGAAAATTGTCTGCCTTCCACAAACCAGGTGCACAACAAGAGTAAACAAAACTATAAAAAGAGAACGGCAAAGGCCATTTGACAGGATGATGAGGCAATAATGGCGCCGTTGCTAGAGATGATGTTTGTCAACCGGAGGGTTTCAGGTTTGAGACCCGTTCTTCCTGACACCATCAAAGTGTCCTTGAGGAAGATGCTGAACCACTGGTGTGCTCATAAGAGAAAAAAAGCTCTATACAAATGCAGTCCATTTACTTGCTGTACAAAATGCACATTAAAGCTTCTGTACTGTGTACTGTACAAAATGCACATTAAAGTTCAATTGTATGTTCCCCAAGCAGACCTGTTGTTCCAGCATTTCTGAGACGATTCTGCTTAGTAGATAATAATGCTAGATGATAATGCTTTATTAAGATATCAAGCTGACTCGCTGAATACTCGCTGAATTGCTGTACTTCTTCCGATGGACTTCATACAATGGTCATCCGAGATTAAAGTATAATCAATTCTTTATCCGGTCATGACATGCCAAGCTCAGTTTCAGAGATAACCTTTGTCATGCTGAATTGGGTGTGTCAGTTATTAGATTTTTAAATAAATATTGCTGTGATTCCTTAAATTTCCTTCAGTATTGTGGTTATTACAGGTCATTGCCTGAACACAGTTACTTTTGTGTCTTTGTGAAGTATTTGTGTCTGTATGTGTTCGCTTTTAAAAAATATTTGGTTGAGTTTAGCCATCAACCAACAGATGGCGCCATAGACCATACCGTGGAGTAGGTTTCTTTCTTTCTTTCTTTCTTTAGATTACTGGAATGCTAGTTCCGTGCCCTTAGACTTAAACATTTGTCAGGAATTTCTCTTTTGTTACCTATAACAGGTCCAAAAACAACATCAAAAAATCTTATGGTTGAAGAAATAGTGCTTGTAATACATACATGTCAAAATTGCAATACACTTTTTTGCTTATAGTGACAAGCTGGCATTTTCTTCTGCTGCATCTCCATATCTTCTGACATGCAGAATGACCTTAATCATGTCATCCTCTGCTCTGCTGAGCAGATATCAGTTGAAGACGGGATACTGCTCTCTCTCTCTCTTTCTCTGTATTTCTCTCTCTCTCTGTGTATTACTCTCTCTCTCTCTCTCTGCCTCTCTCTCTCTCTTCAACCCACTCACCCAGTGGCCGCTTAACAAATGAGCCGTGTTTGCTTATTAAATTCGCAGTGGAATAAATTGCATTGGCCTCTCTTGCTCTTATCTCTTTGTGTTCATTATCACTCCATCTATCTCACTCCTTCACTCTGTTTTATGTTCCCTCGCTCCTGACCCTCTACACCCTGCCTCCCAGACACACACACACACACACACACACACACACACAAACACACCTCTATCTGTTTGGCTGGCTGTGTGTGTGTATGTGAGGGGCAGTGTGTTTTGCTCCTGTGCCTTGGCCATTGTGTGGGGATGCAGGGCATGATTGGCATGTGGAGTGTCCGTAATGATCTGAGAGAGGATGAGTGCACATCACTCCTGGGCCAAATGACAGAGATGCCACACGGAGCACAGCAATTACACAACAACACAGGAGAGAGAGAGAGAGAGAGAGAGAGAGAGAGAGAGAGAGAGAGGAAAAAGGGAGAGAGTGGAAGAAAGAGCGAAAAGCATGCAATCATTTCTTGTGACTATTAAAGCAGGCATCTACCATCATCTAGATGATGAGGATAAGAGGACAGATGTGTGTGCGTGTGTGTGGGTTGTGTGTGTTAAAACACCCATCCAGGGCAAGTGAAGGTAATGAAGCAGACAGTAGATCTGCAAAAAGCCTTCAGAACACAGAGATGCGTTATTTGGTCTTTTTGCTCTTAAGATTTTTTTTTAACTCTTTCACTCCCACATTGTTTGCTCGGCCAGCTCTCTTCTTCTAAGAGAAGTTCACCCACATTATCATTAATTTCTCATGCAACCAAAGGAAAGGACTGGGGAAAATGGTGCTGAGGAGATGTAATCATTTAAATGAAATATTTCACTCCGGCATCATTATTTAATGTGTGTGTCTTTGAGTTACTTTGGCTTACCTGTATGTAAAAGTGGCATTGAACTGACTGAGGAATTAAAAGAAAGAAAGATATAGAAATAGAGAGAATGAAAAAGAAGTAAAGATTGCCACCTGTCACAAACATACCACCTCATACAGATGTGTGAGTGTGTGCGTTGTGTGTGTGATCACGCTGCATCAATTTTCAAGTGTTTCTAGCAGTGTGTGTATGTGTGTGTGTGTGTGTGTGTGTTTGTATGCATGTGTCTGTGTGTATGTGACTGGATTCAGTAGATTGTAGTTGTTTTTTTTTTTGTTGTTGTTGTTGTTCATTGCAAAAAATGCCCTTCAAGAAATAAGCCTAATATTCCTAAATCTAGCCAAATTATCTTGTATTGAGCAAAAAAATCTGCCAATGGGGTAAGCAAAATGTACTAAGCTAGAATTTTTAAAACTAGCAAAAAAGTCTAGCCACTAGAAAATCATAAAACTAGACAAAAAAGGCTAGAATTTGAGCAAACTGAGCTTACTACAAGCAATACAATCATATTTATTTAAGACAAAGTAACTTAAAATGAGGAATGTAGTCTCTTAATTAGCTGACTGTTAGAAATTATGTCTTGAAATAAGATTAACAAATAGTCAAAATATTCTTAAAATAAGCATTTTATTATATTAATTGAGCTGACTTTAAGAATTAATACCTTGATTTTTTTAATAACTAAAAATGTTTAAAACAACACAATATCTTAAAACAGCACAATAGAAATAAGCTAATTTGTCTCAAATTAAAGCACAAGAAGCATCTTGTTTTTAGCATTTCATTCTTTATTATGTGAACCGTCATGGACCCCTGGAAAAATCAACTGTATTTCTAGCAGGTACCATGTTGTACCTAACAGTTAAATGTTTTAAGATATGTAGCTATTCAAGCAATATAAAAACAAAAAAAAACATACAAACACAACAAAACATTTGCAGCTGCTGGTTTGAATATTTGACAGAAACAAACATGTCTTTTACACGGGTCTCTCAAACAGAAAAAAAAATCTAAATATAAAACTTGGACAAATCAAGGTACAGAGTGACCTCACCTCCATCCAACGTTTCTAGGGGGTTTCATCACTTTTTTCATCACCCCATAAAATTGGACCTTTGAATAAAAGTTGTCCCATCCATTTCTCATCTCTGAGACATAATGGGCATTGTTTGGCTTTATTATCCTTTGCAACTCATCTAAGACCTGAAATACATTCAAAACAACAATTATTTCCACTACCAGTCCGTCCAACAGGTGGATGACTGATGTCTCTTCAATTAAAACCTAATGGTTAAAGGCCCCTAATGACCTCAAAATAATGTACTGAAAGCTACAAAAAGGTCAGGACTGGTAATAAGGGGATTTACTTACATGACCCAAGTCTTTGAAACAAGAATATGCCTCCAGAATCTTGCTGGGTCGGTCTTGCTCTTTGATAGTGTCAGAGGTTATGAAGCGTCTTCTTGACTCAAACTCCAAGTTCAGCAGATGGGTTACTGAAGCTTTGTTTGGCTTCTTGGAATTGCACATCTCTTGCAGTGTCTTGTAGTGCCTTGCCTGGATTTTCTGGCTGTCCAACACGTCATCCAAACCACCTACAGGAATAATATATATTTTTAAAAGGGTTAGAGGTGTAAAAGAATATTATTCCCTCTCTTTTTCACACATTATTGCATTGTTTGAATACTAACATCCCTGGACCTTAACTTTTGCAAGGCCACTTACCCATGGCCTGTTTTCTTTTGTTTGAAAATTGAGCATAGCAATCTCTCCCACACATCTCAACTTGACAACTTCAGACTAGCTGCTACTTCCCACAAAAACTTGTGTAAACAAAGTGTATTAAGTTTGATACATACCTTCATCACTGCTATCCAAGTGTTGCATTGGGGTGCTGGCTCTGACTGGGGACAACTCAAGAATGACCGTAGAAGCACTTGTAGTTATTTCCCCGACATCACAACGTTGTTTCTTTGCAGGAGGAGTGCCCTTCTTGGGGCTTCTAACATTGGATAGCCTCTTCATGAGCTTTTTGGCAACATGCTCCTGCCATAAAAACAGTACAGATTAAAAAATGACATGACAATGTTTTCACAATAAAAATAAGCTAATTTAAAAAACAAACACAAGCAGGTAGATGAAAATGCTTACCCAGTCTTTTAGCATTGGATAATATTCCACCAATCGCTTTGCCATGGCATTGACCTCTGGTCTGGTGGGGTACCTGGCATCTTCTGTGGTTCTTGCAATTAAGATAATATTACACATAGTGTTTCTAATGAGCCGGCAGAAGAGCTCCTTGGATAAATCCACGATGTTGTCAGTCCCCAGCCGTTTCTGTTCGAAGAAGGAGCGTCGCACCTGTTCAAGTTCACTGTCTGTGTAAACTATGTACTCTGGGCTGGACACAACCACAAACTTGGAAGTGTTGGGCTCTTCTTGTGAAAGACCACTGCCTCCAGTCGCAGATGGTTGTGGTAATTCAGCAACAGTCTCCACCTAAAATACATTCACAATTACACATTACATCAGATAACTTTCCGAATAACACAATGAGTTTTTTGTATTATTGTCTTAACTTAACATTTCATCTTTACTCACAACAAGTCATATGGCCCCGCCGCCTGTGAAAATTTTCAGGACCAGGAAACAGATCCTTGATGTCATCTCGAGTAAGTGAGGGCAGTAACTCTTCTCAAATCTTGTTAACTATTTAAAAAAAGTAGTTCGTGCCAAGACTCTAAGCTTATCACTGACTTAATTCAGCCTTGTGTCCAAAAATCCTATATATAACGTATTTAAGAGAGTGCAACCGGCATGGACCTCTGGAAAGATCAGAGTACAATATATCTAGCAGTTTCCCTCATTGTACTAGCCTGCTAGTTAGCTATAGTTAGCAATTTACAGCAGTAACAGTTTAATAATTTCCTCAGTTAAACGTCATGCACTTTTGCAAAGGTAGCATCGAAAAACTCATGTTTGATAATAAAAGGTACAATATTAACCGTAGATACATGCACAAGGATATTTTGAGATTTACCATGTTAGTTAACTTCATGGGTTTTAGCACACAACCCGACCTAGCAAGGCAGGTTAAACACAAGTTAATGTTAGTAAAACAGATAAGTTAACCATATATGGTACCTCTAAGTGTAGAAATGGCAACTTCGTCCAGTTGTGATTCCAAAAAATCTCTGCCTGCAAAAATAGCTAGTACATGAATTTGAAATCCAACGACTGTCTTGGGCGCGCACTCTCTTCTCTACAGAAAACTGCACGAAAAACATTTGGAATATACCATTTATAGCGTAGACTCCGGGGTGCGGCCAGCGAGCAAAAATATCTTAGGATTGCCTCTATATTTTTATTGAATTGAAAATCCTTTAGATAATTTTCAAACTTCTAATACATACTAAGCCTATGTATAAGATAATTAGTAAATGACTGGTTGCTACTCTTATGAGACCCAGAGTTATGGCCACTTGCCCTTGATGACCTAATGTGATAAACCAACCAGATCGCCCCAAGCATCGAAAAGTACAGTCAGTGATCTAAGAAGTGAAGTGTCATGTCAACAAGCCAGCAAGGTAAGCTATGTAGACTCTACAAAAATGATTTAGCGCTGTGTAATCTGTTTTGTTTTTGTAGGTCTAACCCTCAAATCTTTATTGAGTCATATAAATTCGGCTCATAGTCGTAGTCCAGATTTCCGTGTTGTTTGTGGAATCGATGGTTGTACCGCGTCTGCAAATCACTTTGGTATGTTCGAAGAACCCATTCTGAACACTTTGACAGTGGCAGCAGCAACTTAAGGAGAGAAGGAAGGACAGCAACCTCAAGACTGGACCTCACATCAGCGATGGATCGAAACAACGTGTGGGCATATAGGTAAACCACCTGCGTTACTTAAATCAGCGGTTTTCAATTGGGTAGGCACGCGTTGCACATCCATTGGGAGTGCCAAAAGGTCCCCAAAGGCAAGCGCAATGTGTGCAAAAATAAACTGTAGCCTAAGGTCAAACTCTCAACATCTATGAAGTGTGGCTTTATTATTGCAGGTATTTGACAGACCCGATCATATGACTGAATTATTAATCCACCTAAAGTAGCCTTTACTTTGGTGCATGAAAGTGCAACAGAGAGATAGATTATTTTCACAACTAATGTTTTGCCAATGTGTTTCCTTTTCAAATTGTGACTTAAATGCATTATGTCAAATTCACAGTAAGCTATTGGGCCAATATGATGGGTTGTTGTAGTATGGGATCCAACCCAGTTATGGGTTTGTTTTAAATAGATGCCTTTTATTATTCCAGTGTTGCAAATATATTTTGATGCACAAAGACTGCCTTTTATGAGTTTGGGCCCCTGCTCTTATATTATTTGCATGTCCATGAATACAGGCCAACTAATGCAATGGGGGAGAACAGAGAGAGTCCAATAGAAGATGCGGTGGAGAACGCAGAGCAACCAACAGAGGATGCAATAGTGGAAAATGTAGAGCGACTATAACGGAGGATGCAACGGTGGAGATCAGAGAGCAACCCTGTCCTGATTTTGTCATCCAAGAGCATTTTGGTGCTTTTGACAATTCAGTGTCATTGTATTCTGGCTTTGGACTTTTAAGAAATATCTGATTAATTCATCATCATGTGGCATATCAATTAGAGATCCAAAACTTGGCACTTTGAACTGATATCTGTCTATAACCTTGTAGATTTCACTCCGTATTACAGCTTTACTCACAAGGATATGGTCTTTGTCCCAATTAAATATTACCTCAGAGATGTGATTGGGCTACACAAAGCCTCATCTGATGTATAAAAGGCACACTGTTATTCTGCTATAGCTGTGGCTCATATTCAGTCATGGAGATTTGGCAAAAAGTTGTTGAAATGTTATAAAATTGATTTAGTGGGCACATCATATTTTTGGTCATTTTACTTCAGATTTTTTGTGTAACAGGTTGAGAGATGGAGTTAGGA
>JAGFZM010005977.1:0-39687 GCA_017657215.1 Limnothrissa miodon
GGAAGAAAATAAACTGCTGCCGTGCTGCTGCTGGTGGCCTTGCTGTTAATATGTTAGGTGATAGGTCAGGTTATGCTCCAAATGTTAGGTGAAATTATCCCAAATGTATTATTAATATCAATCAGTGCACATAGTTGTCTCGACTAGTTTCTTTTTAATAATTCTTCGAGTTTTATCTTAACTGGGAAACGGATATTATACGTGGTAAGAGTACAATACAAACATAGTTGTCTCGACTAGTTTCTTTTTAATAATTCTTCGAGTTTCATCTTAACTGGGAAACGGATATTATACGTGGTAAGAGTACAATACAAACATATGCAGCCATGCTCACTACATTATAGCGACGATGTAAATTAGTGTCATCATGTTGAAATGTGCTAAAAATCCCCTCCTGTAGAATGAATGTGTTTTGATGTTACACTTTATTTTGTAGTTAAAGTATACAAGTATACAAAGTATACAATTTTATTCCTCTCAAGGAACACTAACTGGTACAATGAAAAATCCTATTAATGCTGTTGTCAACCTTTAATTATCCTTTATTTATCTATTCCAAACAAGTGGCACATTTGGATCTGGAGGTGAGGGGGGCTCCAATGGAGGTCCTTTGGCGAGAAGAGAATTCAAGAGTTTCAACATGTGTGGCCCGAAGCATTGACAATGGTTGTTTTGTGTAGGTAGGTTTTTAGAAAAATACACATATTTTAACTCCACATACACTGTGACTAGTAGCCTACAATAACAATATCCTTGCTCTGATCTGTGTGTTGGGTACCCACTCTCCATGCACACATGACAAAAAAATACAATGAGTGGTTGAAAGGAGAAACAACTCATAGTTCACCCCAAGAACTGACAGAACGGGTTAGTTATTACACGTTTCTTGCTTCTACTTTTCTGAATTGTTGTTTGATTATTACAGTTTTTCTCAGTTGCTTTGGTGCATTTCTCAAATCAGAATTAAAATTCTCATAACTATTAGTTCAACCTCCACAACATTTAGACATTTGTGCACATCATTGTAGCAATTTCTCCTTCCTCTGAACAAACTGCAAATGCTGTTGGACATGTATCAGTTGCTTTCATACAATTCTCTGCTGGTTTTTAACATTCCCATTTGCTTATGTCATGTCAGTCAAAATTAATTATACTTATAGATGCTGAATAGTTCTTAATAAATAGTTCTCTGCGGCGCGTCTCATCTTCAATCAGCCGAAGAGGACGCATGTCACCCCTCTGCTAATCGAGCTCCACTGGTTGCCTCTGGCGGCTTGCATCAAATTCAAATCACTGATGCTGACTTACAAAGTGCTTAGAGGATCTGCCCCTTTTTAACTAAGCGCTCTCATAAAAGCTCAGGCTACCCCCCGACAACTCCGGTCCTCCAATGACTGTCGACTGGCAGTCCCGGCACCTCGCCCAAGGTAATCCAGACTCTACTCATGTGTCGTCCCACGCTGGTGGAATGACCTACCAAAAACAATCAGAACAGGGCCATCTCTGGAGGCCTTCAAAAAGCTCTTAAAGACCCAGCATTCAGAGAACATCTTCTATCCTAGCACTAAAATTAACTGAAGCACTATCCCCCAGCACTATGCTCCTTAAGGTTTCTGCTATGTAGCTTGATTGTTATCCTCGTTTTGTAAGTCGCTTTGGATAAGACATTAATACAAATTGACAAAAAGAAAAGAAAAATACAAAATTAATGAATGTATGTGTTTAATGAATTGTGAATGTATGTGTTTTTTATTATTATTTTTTATTAATACATGCATATGCATTTTTAGTGTTTATGGTTTATGTTCATTCTTTTCTACATTGTTATTATTATTAGTAGTAGTAGTAGTTGTAGTAGTAGTAATAGTAATGGTAATAATAACATGCTAACTTTTGGACGTAGGAAAGATCAGGGCAGATCTCCCTGTTTGCAGATGCATATAAAAAGTTTTCCCCATATTCCATCTGCAAGTCATGCTTTAGAACAGCCAGTGCAGAGGTAGGGCTGTGACCCATTTCAAAAAGCCCGACAAGAATCTCCTGTACTTTCTCTCCCACATCTCTATAGCGGAGAGCATCCGCAACATATAAATTGGGTTGGATCTGCTATTCAATAACTTTACAGGGTGCTCTATATATCAACTTACTTGCTCACATCCACACTGACTGACTTCAATAAAATGTGCATTTTTGCTGGACAGCACGTGTTTTTGGCTGTCCTGCTGTTGGAAGCCTTGGTTTTATGTTGGCACTTGTAGCTTGCCTTGATGAAATATAAAAGTGTGTAATGTGGATAAATGACGTATCTGGTGCTGTATGTATGTCACTTATTTACACTATGGTTTCCTTCTGTATCTCCTTACACTTAAAAGACAGGTACTCCCCCTTAGTCATTGAGCCAGAGTGTTGGTCAGTACCGACTGAGGGCAATAAGGCACTTTTGAAGTGGGTGGTGCAGTTAGAAATTATAGCATTGCATTGGTGGTAGCTTTGTGTGTGTCATCAACCTCATACCCCCCTCCCCCCATTATAAGTTTATGAACAGACATATTTTGTTGAATAGGAAATTGAATGTCAACATGGACACGTTTGGGATGCACTGCCTATCAAAGTCCTGTAGGTGTGCTTTGAGAGTCAGTGCGCTTCAGTATAGTGCAAATACAGTGGAGAACTAAGCAGTGTCCATGTAGTTGAAGTGTAAGTGGGACTCAGCTGGTTAACTTGCCTGCTCTCATGGTACAGGCCAAAATTTAGATAATTGCTGTTCAAATGTAATTGTATAATACCTTATTTATAATTCATCTATGACACATCAAAAACAGTCAGACTTGCTGCCCTTTAGTGGTACAGACGGGTCTGGCTCAAGGACTACCTATACTTTACATTACTATGCTTCTAAGTCTTACCTTTAAAAGGACACGTTGCCCCAATCTTGGCCGGGTGACATCCACTCTCCATGTCACCCCTGACAAAGTTTTTAATTTTGCCAGCCACTCTTTGGCCTGCTGTTTATTGTGCACAGCTATTCTTATTGTAGCTTCGAAGGCCATATAATCCCCAACTGACTCCACCATAGCAATATAGCATGCATGATAAATGTAGCCACTTGGTAGCCATTCCTTGAAAATAAGATTGTTACTCCTTTTTATTACTCCTTCCTCTAAACTTTAAAGCACTACAATTCAGATACATTATATACATCTTACAATTGATGGAAAAATCAAGGAATCTGTTTTTGTTGTCACATACATACATTTTAATTGGTGTAAAAAAAAATGCAGTTAAATGACATTGTCTATCTATTGGGCATAAAGTAAGATATCTTGCAGAGCAGGGAGTCGATGGTTCTGATGGTGTGTCCAACAGCAGAGTACCACAGTCTCTAAACGTCCCATACCCACATCAGGTGAAGATGCTACCTGTTACAACACACTCAACAGATGCATAGAAGGCATTTAAAAATGGATGTTGAAGCCTTTTGGATGTTTTCAGAACATCACCATCCATATTAGGTCTTCAGTACTGAGAACATCAAGGTATTTATAACTTGGAACTCTTTCTATAGGTTGTCCACTGATCTTAAGGGGATTATAACTACCTGCCCCCTAAAATCCACTTCCATTTTCTTGGTTTACTGACGTTCAGTGTCAAGCTGACACCATTGATCCACCTTTTCAGCCTGTTTTAAGAAGGCCTGTTTATTGTTATTGCTAATCAGTCCCATCCATTAGTATGCATTTAGTGCAAGAATCTGAAGAATTATACTCTTTTTTTGATCCTGTGTGGGAATCTACACACAGTGTGAGCTCCACAGGTCAATCTGACAAATTCAGATCTTTCAACCACTCACTGTATTTTTTTGTCATGTGTGCATGGAGAGTGGATACCCAACACACAGATCAGAGCAAGGATATTGTTGAAAGAATCCAGCATCCGAATGACTTGTGAATAGTTGTCTCTAAATCAACAGTTTGAATGCTCTTGTCATGTTGTACAGATTTGAGTAAGAATGTAACACTTGAAAGTATTTTTTAAAAAGGGTTACATCTTTACATCTTTAGAAAAGTAGACCAAGTCAGACGAGGATTATAAAGAAAAACAGCAACAGTGTTTTATTTACAATGATGTGCATCAAGGGAGAGACAGCATGTTTCACCTAAAAATCCACCATCCGCTCTAACTAAAAAAGGAAATAACTTGACTTTCAGTGCGGTTCCTGGTGCACAGAATATGGCTCAGAGTGCAAAGCACCAAAAAAGAATCCAAAAACACAGTATTCCACCTAATCTCTAATGACAGGAACAGCAAGAATTAACTAAAACATTTTAGGTCATGTGTAAGACAGTTCAGTGGGGCCTAACTGAAAAATAAAGTCATAACCTAAAAATGGCTTTTTTTTTTAGATTAGATTTAACTTTATTGTCATTACACATGTATAAATACAGAGTAACGAAATGCAGTTTAGTATCTAATCAGCAGTGCAAAATGTCCAATATGGACAGTATGTTAAGTTAAGGGTAGTGTGTACAGTGAAGCACAGGCTCTTAGTGCACGTCCAGAAATGCCATCAGGAACAGGCGCTTTGCGAGCGTTGATACGACTCAATGCATTATGGACATGATGTATTCTAATACTAAGCAAGAGTGTGAGTCAATGTCCATGTGAAAGCCCTTGGTAGCCTCAGAGGCAAACCTGCTCCAGTCTGTGTCTTTAAACCTGTCCTGGAGAGTAGAATCAGCGCCGTCAGGCCACACTCTGATTGTCTTCACAGATGGTTTCTCACGTTTGATGAGCAGTGAGTGCTTGGGGGTGAGGAACAAAGCTGTCTGCAGGTTGGTGTGGAGTTGTGGGTCAGCAGGGTGAAGAGCAGGGCACTGAGCACACAGCCTTGTAAGGCCTCTATTCTCAGAGTGATGCTTGAAATGTTGTTTCCAATACTGCTTGTGGCCTTTGACTGAGGAAGTTTGGCAGCCAGTTGAACGGGTGCTGAGGCCCAGTTTGTCAAGTTTGCAGATGAGTTGTTGTGGTATTATGGTGTTAAATGCTGAAATGGCCATTTTCAGATGGTTCAGTGCATTGTGCAGGACCATCTCTAACAGCATGACGGAGGTATTCACTTTTTCATATGGCTTGTTGGTAACCACCACTTCCAACAAAAGTCCACTTCCAACAAAAGAACGTTTTCTGAGGTTTCATTCAGTATGATGTGGTTCAGTAGACCAGAGACGCGCCAAATTTCCTCAAGTAGCATTGCATGGACCAGATTTAGGAGTGATGAATAGGTCTGAAACAACAGTTTACTTTAGCATACCTTTAACCTGCCATGTTTTAAAGAAGTTCTGGCTAAAACCTTTTTTTTTCGATGTACAAAATAGGTCAAATATGTTTTGCGTACATCCAAATGTCTAGACTCTCACTCAACCTGCTTGGTCCCCTTTTCTCCAACCATGGAGGTTGAATGGGACAGTGCTGCACTTTCATAATAATAATAACAATAATAATGTTAGAATCCATACCTTCAGTTATGGATAGTCACCCATGTTGGCTACCCCTGGTTCGGAACAGGTCCAACTAATCTGCCTGAAAAAAAAAGTGTTACATTATTAATAAAATATTATCTGTTGTTAATGAAACGTGTTTCATTCTAGAAATTCATAGGTCTTGATTTCTAAGAGAATGAGGCTGTTGATTTTTCTCAAATCACTTATGTATTTAAGAAGATAATATCTGCTTTACAGTTAACTTTTACATAGCTAACCTTTTGCAGGCCTAATAAATCTGCCAGTAGGTGTCAGTAGTGTGGTATAATAAATGACGTTTCGTGTGTCAGTTTTCGCGAAGTCAATCTTGTCACTGCACTTGAGCGCTTTTCTGAAAACCGTGTACTGCCTAGATGCCTTTTGCAGGTGAGGTACTAATTTGACTATCTTCTACTAATCTGGTGCTACTGTAACACCTTACATCAATGTTAAGCTTGCAGAAGTTGTGCCTGCAGTAGGCTAATTTAGCTATGGTGGGTTACACTGCTAACTTGTATTGAAACACAACATACCTAGGAGAGTCCCCATCTGAATGTGCGCTAAAATATTTATGAAAATCAGAATTAGATAATGAATAAAAGAATCCTGTTAAATAGTTTTAAATAGTTTTTAACCATAGCTTTAAAATGTATGGATAGGGAAAAATAGTCCTACCTTTGATCGCAAGCCGCATTGTGGTCGCTCATCTTGATCTGTAGATCAGTGAAACATGAGGAAACAAAGTATACTTTACTTCGCGATCAATACTATTTAAATAACTATATGTCACATGTAAATTGACATTGGTGTTAGATTGAAAGACAAAACATTTCTTACTAATTTGACAGCTGTGCGTGTGTGTGAAGAAAGTACTATCGAAGATCTTTTAGAACACCGTCTCTGGTACTATTTAACTCTACTATCCGCGAGCGACTCTACGCGCCGACGACCATATGATTCCATTTCGTTTCCATGCGAACGGCCATTGCGTCACACGGAAGTGGATCTGAACTGGGTTGGGAAAAAAATAGACGCCACCGGGCAGAGTGCCAAGACTGCAAGACGACAAGGTGTGAGTCATCCGCACTACATCGACACAGGAATGGGACGGAAATGATGACCTAAAGCCGGTAAACTGCATGTAGATATGAATATATTTGAATACATACTACTCTTTGTTACACATTTTATTGCGTTGTTCCTTAACTATCTTTTCACCAACTTTCACCAACCAGCAAAAAACGACTTCGAAAACGTTAACAAATATGGCGCCGCTTTCACGACACCAAAGGTCTTTTAGAACCATAGACTGTTAGAACACACCGTCTCTGACAATTCCTTTGGACCAAGTACATTTTTTATTACTCGCAATATGTACTCATGAAATCGCCAAACTCAAACCGTCCGGTCGTTTCATGCAATCTTGGTTGGGTTATAGTTGTGGAATGTATTTGCTGTTCTTATAATAGAAACGTTAACGTTATAACGTTAGAGGAGAATTTAACGTTATCTTACCCTTGCCGTATAGACCCTTTACATTTTTTATTACAGTCCACAGTACCCAAATGTATTATGTTTTCGTTTTTCAAGAGTCTTTAGAGATGCTTACAGTGGTAAAATGGATTTATTTTATTTTTTATTATTATTAGTTATTTTTAAGAATCTAGTCTGACCAGTCCCTTCACACACTCCTGTACAGTATACACAATGTAATCCGCCAAGTAGAAGAAGAAGAAGATTAAGCTTCACCCAACCCCAGTCAGATAGGGCGTAATTCACTGATCTCTAAAAAAAATATTCTTTAAAGTCTGTGGGCGTGATCAGAGGCAGTGAGTGACGGAACAGGAAGACACGACTAGAGGGCGGAGAAGTTTTGAGAAGTTTTCGGTCGCACACGCTGAAATCAATGATTATGTTGTCGGGTGCTGTTAACGTTAATATCAGGTGGGAAAAGTTCAGAACAATTAAGGAAACCGTCTCTTAAGAGTACATGAATGCCTTCGGTGAATGTCGTCCTATTTGATAGTGTCTATGCTCTATGCAATGCTAACGTTATGTCATTGATGTATGATAACTTGCGTGTTAAGTTTTAGGCAGCTGTAGCCTACATCTTTTTGGAACTTTGAACACGTCCTCTTATCATCCGGAAAGTTTTGTCAGGGCTAACTGGAGATGTAAAGAACTGTAGTTACCGTAGATGAAACTTTGTCAAAACTCCAACAAGATAACCAAAGCTATTACATGCGCAAACATTACCTGGATTAACTGTGGTGTGTTCCGATATCTATACTTTCATGAGTACACTTTACTACAGTACACTGTCCGCACTTGCTAAGTGTACAGATTTCTGCAGGTCAGTGTTGTTTCAAGTCGAATACTCCATGGTGCTCTTACCGGGTATTTCCATCACGATTCTGCTAGCTAGCTAGCTAGCTGTTAGCAAATGACTAGTTGAAGGGGGCTGAACTGAACTATAACAACAACTGTAACCACAAGGGCAGTGTTAATACAAAGCAATATGTTTGAAAACTATTAAGAGGGGATTATTAATATGTAAAGCGCCAAAACGTGTCCTTTATAATGTTCGGGAGTTGCAGACACTGATGCTCGGGTAGCCATTTTTTTCAAGCCTTTATTTAAAAGTGAAGACAGTTTAAGAAATCATGAATCGTTTCAAGTTTTAAGTTAAGTTAAAGTGAGAGTGCTACGGTTTCGTTGCTGAAGTTTTCAGGTAACGTCAGCATACGGGTAGACTAGAGCTAGTCGGGTTTCTACTTAACGTTACCGGTTTGTTGGATGCGTTGTTCATTGTTTTAATTTTGTTCAAATCATTTGTGGATTTTGAAATACCAAGGTAGGCCTGTTTAATGCTGATCGCTATTACCTTGTTTTAATAGTGTTGTGTCAGATCAATCGATGTAAACACCAGGAGATTGAATGCTGAAAATGGATGGTGGTGTTTGAAGGCTGTTTCCTCTGGAGTAACCCACCTAAACTGGCTTTACTGCCCAGTCATCTTGGCCGCCAGTAACACCTGCGTCTTATTTCTTCAACAGATTTCGCTCTCTTTTCTTGGTGGTGGTGGTTTTGGCACAATGTTCTTCATCCACTACCGGTATGTCAGTATTTCAATATTGATTTTTCTACTAATATTTATAGTGGTATTTCTAGTTGTCTCACCTTCTAAACCATGTCATGTTCATTCATAACATTTCCCTTTTCACCCAGAGATTACAGAGCTGAGATGTGTGCTAGGGGAGAGTGTTTCCCTTGCTATTACCGGTGCCACGGCCAGCCAGTGCAAAGACCAGGAGAAGCAACTATGGGAATGCAAAGATGGACAGATGAAATCAGTTGACCCCAGATATAAGGATCGCGTCAGTGGTCCTTGTCATAATATAACTCTGCAAAGGTTAGAGATGAAGGATTGTTATCAGGAATATATATGCAGTGACCTGAATGAGGGAACAAAGCATGATGGGCACCACTACAGAACAAGTAAAGGTAATAATGAAACATGTTATACATTCATTTTATTTGTAGATGGTAGGGGTGGGCGATATAGTCTAAAATTTATATTGCAATATATTTTGAACCATAGACGGTAGATGATATATATCATGGTATACTTTGGTATGTAACTTACAGCATAACAGTTTCTTAGTGGTTACCATAGCATAAAGTCAATATGTACAACAGTTGTTTAGTCATCGTTCGGAGGTTATATTGGACTCTCAAATTCACACAGAAGTAAACTGGTAAGCTGCTTTTTTCTCAGGCAGTGGTTGTTCAATTTATAGGCTCTAACAGTTTCGTTGTAAGAATGAAAAGGTACTATCAATATTAACATTTTTTCTCATGGTTGTGAAACGCAATGAGCCTATCACGGTATGGCGATATGACCCAAAATCTCTATCATTGGCAAAATTCATATTGCATACGGTATATATCGTCTATATTGCCCACCCCTAGTAGATGGCAGTGTTTTAGATAGCCATCAGAAACAACAGGGGGGTGGGGGGGGGGTTGAGGGGGTGTTAAAATGTGGTTTTGGAGGGTGTGTGGGGGGTTCCTCTATTAGAAAGAATGGGAGAAATGCTTGTGGAGAGTGGCAGTTGCGGTGTCTGCAGAGAAAATACAGTCTAGTTTGTATATGGAGCTGTTTTGAACTGTGTTGAACTTGTATATGATATTTGTCACTAGGGATGTAAAAAAAATGAAAGTATCTCTAACCGGTCACCACGCCTCATTAACCAGTTAAAAACCGGTTAACCTGTTTATTTGTTACCCTAGTTACTGCAGCGTCAAAGTATAATGTTACACCCGTCAAAATACAATTTTAACACAGGTCTATTTTTTTTTTTCCAATATTCACTGCACTGCCGCATCTAATGTAGCTAGTTCAATTAATCTCTAAAGAATACTCAGGGTGCTTTTGTAGATTCAATCTGCCACTATGAAAATGGGATACCACTTTGCAGTTCAAGAAATATGAGTATTCTATTTTTCCTTAATTAAACGTTTTTTGACAGATCAAAATTACCCATTTTTAATAGCACTAGAAAGAAATATGAAATGGTGTGTGCTTTGGTTGTTCATGTGTGCTCTGGTTGCCTTCGCTGATGACACATTTCATTCTCTCCTAGCCGTCACAGCCCCACCCAATGATATCCATGTGGACAACCACACTGTGATTTGGAATCCACCGTCCCCTCAGTGGCAGACTAAACCCATCAAGGAGTTTCTGGTATAAATCATTAGACACTCAAAGTGTTCCGTTTCAGGCTACTGGACTTTTTTTTGGAGCTTGAAGATGTTAAAGCTTTTTGGATATAAAGTAAATCAATTCCAAATAGAGATGGGAATATCAGGAGTTTATATCCTGGCCGATGGGTATATTGTGACGTGGATGAAATAACTTTAGGCACCATTGGACAGCAATTGGATAGTGTTGCTTTTTATGCAATCTGTACCAGATATTGTATCAGTATGATTTTAAGATCTTCACTCAATTAACTAATTAGGTTAGTAAAAATAATGATAAAAGACTGGTGATGTAACATTTCAAGAACTTATGGAGTGACACTGGTTCCATATTGGGATCTGTTTTCAGTACGTACCTAGTTAATATGGTCAACAAAGTTACCAAGACTGGCTGGAATGTAGCAAACTTCCATAATCGTGTCACAAAGATTGAAATGCCTATTGACCAAAACTTATTATTTTTTTCAAATATATCCTTAGCTGAAGTTGTCCTGCAATTCCACCTGGGAAGAAAGAGTAACTGGGCATTTCTTCACACTGGAGGGACTGCATGTGGGAGAATGCTGCAATGTGACAGTCACAGCTTTCAGCTCTGATGGTCCTGGGGCTGAAAGTGCTCCACAGGTTTTCTGCATCCAGTCCTCAGCACTGGAAGGGAAAGGTGCTTACAAAATTTAGTCTTCTTTATGGACTAAACTTTGAAACATTTTTGCTTATAGGCAGTGTTGAGAAAGTTACTTTGGAAATGTAATGTGGTAAAGTTACAAGTTAAAAAGGCTGCTCTCCTTGCAACTGTGACTTAGGAGGTGTTGCCGATTCAAACATGAGAGAAGAACCAGAGGGACAGTGTCGCATGTCCTTCTGCAGGGCTCTTTTGCCATTGTTGCACAAAAAAAAAAGTTAGGATCACCCAAATTTTATCGACATGGGCCACTCACCACTACAGTACCTGCTCTACATTACTCAATTCAATTTTGGTACCAGGTTGGATTGGTTCTCCATTAGAAATGGGTACTACCAGGTACAACTGAAGTGAGTGTGGTTAGCGGGATCAAACTATTGGGACTGGCAGCACTAACTCTGGGCACATGTACATGGGTACATGGGTCTATGTAACTTCTAGAACGTTCTTTTTTTTTTAACGTTGCTTAAAGGCGCTCTAAGCGATGGTGTTTGATGTCACTTCTTGTTGACATTCGAAGTATTGTCAAACAAAACGGAGGATAGCTCCCTCCTCCCCCTCCCTCCCATGCTTCCTGAAAGACTCATGAACGTGCAAACCCCACCCAACCCCTCCTCCAAACCCTTCTTGTCGTTTATTGGCTGGAACAATGTTTGTTATGTTTCGTTTCGTTTGTTATGCAAGGTTTGCCCACTGTGTTTTTTAGCCGTTTGTGGAGCCTGGGCTAGAGGTCTGCGCGGGACAGAATTATCAGTCCCGCTCCCGCCCGCACCCGCATTGTGCTATCCCGCTCCCGCCCGCACCCGCAAAGAATTGTAATTTTCACTCCGGCTCCCGCCCGCACCGGCAATATTTTGTCCCGCTCCCGCCTGCAAAAATCCAGCAAGAAGGACGTTGGCTTAATTTCTATCTCACTGAAAGGCCTCTTAATTGGCTGAACTTTTTGAAGTTTATTGCAGAGCTCTGTACTCCCGCGGGTGTACCTCTACGACCGTCCATCACACTGATTCAACAATTTCGGTCGTCTGATGGATACCAACCTTTCCAACCAACAACTAATGTCGTTTGCTATCGGGGTAGGCTACATCTGCAAGTTTTAATGATTTTAGTAACAGTAAATAAAATATTCAGCACAAATTATGTATGCTAGGCACTACATTAATCATTTGTATATTTTATTTTACACACACATTGTATTTGCGGGACTGCTGTTTATCATCCTACCTCCCGCTTAGTGCAGTCCCGCTCCTGCCCGCGCCCGCGATGAGCTTTCAAATTTATTCCCGCATTGCACTGTTTTGCGTTGGGTCCCGCGGGTCTCGCGGTACACCCGCGGGAGTGCAGGCCTCTAGCCTGGGCTGTCTACAGAGACCGCGTTTTTTTACAGTGTGTTCAGGGGACAGGCAGCTAGCAGATTGTGAGGAGATGTTTGCTGTATGTAACAACACATGTTTAAAAACGTGTCATATTGCTTAGAGCACCTTTTAAATATAATATATTGTTGTACAACTTTTTTGTTGTAACTTAACTTAACTTTTTGCTTTGTCCCCTTAAAATAATGTCAGTGTTATCTATATGGGTGTCATTTAGTGAAATACCCATTTAAAATGTTATTTTGGCTAGTTTGCTAGCATTACCTCGCTAACATCAAAGTTGTTGGTTAGCTTTATGAAGTATTTGAAGGTGGATATATAATGTGCTTCTCTTCTAAATGTTTTCTTAGATTGGCCAACTGGTGAGATAAGGGGACATTATGGTTTTATTGCATCATCAGTGCTGTTGCTGTTCCTGTTCATTTTTTCGGTTGTCTGTTGGGTAAGTTCTACATCTTATTTTTTTTGTGCATGTGATGCTTAGTTAACATTGTTCACATAATCAGAACAATTAGGTTCTTGTTTGTTTATTAATATCTCCAAATCAGGGGAGCGATTGTAGAAAGAAGAAGTTGGCGTTACGTTTACTACCAAAGCAGCCGAATACGATTGTTCATATGGAACACTGTTGACCAATTTACAAATGTTCTGGAAGTGTTCGGAGAGTACTCTGGTGCATTCCCTTTGGAAAGCATGTCAAGTGTGGGCGGGCATCAGCAATATTGTCTTGTTAGTTAAACTAATAAAGCTTTTTTAACAGTTGTGGGTAATATTCAGAAACAACTGTGTTTCATATTTGTATGGGATTAAAATGGGATAATAAAGATAACAGGAAAAATGAGGTAAATATCAATGAGTTTAAACTAAACACATTTCACAATTCGAAGATGTAAGAAGGTCTTACCATGACAAGATTATGAATGCTAATTCAAGCTTCATGTTTACCAGGAAATATAAGGCTTTTAAATAACAACAAATAACATTCAATGAGCATAAAAATAATTTAAAATCTACTTACATTGACAGATATCATACATGTTGCATTGTGGTATCAAAAGTAGAGAGAGTGCTTCTCCTCTCTCTTCTTTTTTCCATCACATGATATTACTGATGCTCTGACTATAGACAAATCCAGCGAAACACAGAAGTAAAGCACCCCCGCCATTGCTGCGTTCCTCTGCTGCTAAGGAAGTAGCGTCAGAAATGGTGTGTTAAACGGTCTTTGGTAGTTCTAGAACTCGCCTCATCACATGCCAGACTGAATGAAATAATCCTGAATACCTGTAAGAACATGTAGACTACTTTTACAGCTAACTGGTCGTGGTAAATAGGCCATATTTTTTTTAACTTGTGAAGCTTGTGAGCATATTAGCAACACAGCTAATAATAAGTGTTAATTTTGAACGTATCAGCAACACCGCTAGTAACGAAAGCGTTTAGTTTTATTCTTATTAATAAACAAAACAATAAATGCATTTTGTTGTCAATGAGTTACTTTAATCGGTGATTATTGTGAACATAACACAGCTAGTACTGACAGCGTCAGGTTTGTGAATATTAGCAACCCGGCGAGTAATGACAGCGTTTGGTTTAATTGTTGCCATTATTGATGACTATAATACGTTTTGTTATTACCCAATGCTCAATGCTCAATGCTCTACCCAATGCTCAATTTCACTTCTATGGAACTATGGAACCAGTGTCACTCCATATCACTTCAACGGCAAAATATGACTCCAAAGGAACGCACAGGGTTCCCGCGGGGCCTTAAAAAGACTTAAAAGCATTGAATTTATGAATTTGGAAATAATTACTTTAAAAGACTCTGTGTCTCATTTCTCATCAAAATTTTAATTTATCAACCACAATTGGCCTATTTGGAATAACGTCACTTAAAGAAAGAGTGGCAGCACCAATAATTGAGAACGCAACGCAGCCCCCAGTTAAAATACAAACCGAACCTAAGAGTCTGGAATAAGTAGCCTATTTAGCTAACATCACCTAAACTAAAACAACTTAACAGTGTTGGTAGGGCAGTAACAATATTCTATATGAAACCGAAATCGCGAAACTCAGAACCACAAACTTGTATCACGGTGTGAGAAGGCAGAATCACGACACACCCCTTCAAACTAGTTATCCTTCCC
The DNA here is from genome assembly GCA_017657215.1 of Limnothrissa miodon. Classification (NCBI taxonomy): domain Eukaryota; kingdom Metazoa; phylum Chordata; class Actinopteri; order Clupeiformes; family Clupeidae; genus Limnothrissa; species Limnothrissa miodon. The sequence goes on from JAGFZM010005977.1 coordinate 14,486, forward strand.
GTTCAGATCCAATGCTACCACATCTTAAAATTATTAGCATTATTTGAAGCTAAAATTATTATAGACATTCAACATAAAACTAGTTAAGAGTAAATTATTTGATTTTACCCGTAAGCCTCCTTCAATAGGGCTCGGGATCATGACGTAAAAACCTTTGCGGGCACCGCCATATTGGCAGCCTAACTCCTTAGTTTACTATGGTTTGCTATGGATTTACTCCCGCCTATTAGTGTGTTGTTGTTACTTAGTTTTTGCCGTCTTGGTCGTATGTTGCTGTACAGTGGTGTGTAACAGCGCAACCCACAATCGCAAGAGGAAAATAATCGCTTGTATTATATTTCTGCTTCATGTCTTTTGCATCTGAATGAATGGATATTACGTTTGGTGCGCTGCCAACATGGCGGCAAAATTCTTAGAATGCAAGGTGTGTGCCCGAACCCTATTACGCGTCGTGACGCCCATTTCCAAAAAACGAGCTAGTTAAAGAATGTGAGGTAACGGCAACTAACCCACAGACCGTCCAGTAAGGCAACATTTTTGCTACCCACTGGGAAAACAAGGACGCACTCGTGTATTCGATAAAACCCACACAATTTGCTGTAGTGTTTTAAAAGTGACAACACCGGCATGCAGATGCACATTCTACCGCACCATCCTGAAATCAATTTAGCTTACAACCCAATAGCACCAGCCTACACTATCATAACTTATTTCAAGCTAAATTTCCAGCCAATTCAGATCGAGCACAAAAATGGCTAATTGTAATTATTATGGCAATGGATATGCGCCCCTTTTCGATTTTTGAAAGCGAGAGGTTAAAGTATTTACTTGCGCATTATGCATTACCAGCAGGTGCATTGCTCTCAACTTCTAACGTCCTCCAAACACACGCAGTGTATGAGAGCCTATTCAAGCGACGATTTGTCCGATATACATGAATTTCACAGCAACGTCGACGTCGTTGCCCTGCGCAAGACCGGGGGCAGAAAGCATCATTTTTGTATTGAAACTGTAGTGAACTGGTTGGAAATGGCATCAAAATGTTCAACATACCTAGGAAGAGGCATCCGTTTCAAGTAGCTTGCATCTTTAATGTCAAATATGTAAATAGACAAAGGCTCAAATATGTAAAATTATGTTTGGGAGTACATTTAAGCTGGGCTTTCTCATGGTTATTCTATTACGATAGATGGCTTTCTGCCCCGGGTTTGCGTGCGCAGGCACAGTGTTTGTAAACATGAAATCCATGTATATAGGCTATTATATAGTTAATAATTTTTATAGTCAATATTTGTAGGCCTATATAGTTCTTGGGTGCTTATTGTTATTTGTTCCATTTAATGATATTTTATTAAATAAATAATACCCATCACCACCACAAAAAAAGGCAAGAAAAATAATCGTGATAAGAACTGAATTGTGGATTTGGTGCATTGTTTCAGCCTTAGCCAAACTCTTTTGTGGTTTGCTGAACTACTTTGATTTTTCACACTTCTGTTTGGCTTGTTGTCTGTGGTCTGTGTCTGGTCTTTGGTGTTGTAGTGTGAGTACTCACTACTATGGTGCAATGAGGTTAAATCATTCATCCATCATTCGTTTCACATTCCACATTTTCATTTATTTAAGAAATAAATTAAAGCAAATTCAAGATTTTTTTTTCCCTTGCCGATAGGTCTATGAAATACTGTAGGCCGCTAGCCTGGGCCCGTCCATACTTCCTGAGGCGTTACATTGAATTTCGCGAACTAGTCAGTCTGGCCAGGCTGCTGTTTTAGAGCACTTCCGTTTCCCCCAAAAAAAGGGAACCAATGAGAAATGAGCATTGGAATGAGTTTTCTGATTGGTTGTAGAATCGCCCAGTATAATACAGAGGCATCTGATGGACGTAGGTTGAGCCCGCCTCCCAGAAGGCATGTAGTAAGGCAGCCTCGCCAGACTAAGCTCCTAATATCGGTTGTGTTGGCCAGGCCGTGCTATAGGTATTACATTTTTATATACATGGTCTTAAAAAGGTCTTAAAAAGACGACTTGAATTTAACCTGAAGAAACTTGTAGGAACTCTGACGCAGCAATGGCTAAAAACAAGATGGCAGCGCCCACGGAAGGTTCGCTGGATTTATCTATAGTTCCATGCTAATCAACTTAATGATGGAACGTAATATCCAACCTACAATGGATAGTCCCTTCGTATGCCTGGCTTAAACCTGCAATGTCTAATGAAGCATTTAAAGAACATACCATGACCATAACAGTAGCGTCTTTAAGACCCATCACCCAAATTTAGGAAGTAGCGAGGAAGTAGCTACGAAGTGTCCAACAATGCCTTTTGGAAACGCACCCTAAAAACCACATTTACCTTGTTATTGTTGAAAATACAGTCATGGCCAAAATTGTTGTTTATTGCTGTGTGTTTTTTTTTTTTTTTCCTTCTCCAGAAACTTTTTCACAGAAAAGTATTGTATTATCACTTGTTTTGCTATATACATGTTTATTCTCTTCATGGCTTCAAAACAAAAAAAAGCAAATTTGCCATAATGTCACAAAAACTCAAAAAAACTTGTAGATAAATAAGATTGTTTCAATCATGTGATGCTCCTGTAAACTCATCTGGGGCAAGTAGCAGGTGTGGGCAATATAAACAATTACGCCTGAAAGAAGATAAGGCAAGAAATTCACTTAGGGCGGAATTCTCAGATAAGCGCGCAAGTCTGTTTTTACGTGATTTCATTTACGCCTTTGTACTGCGCGTATTCTCCACTTTGGGTGCTTGCTCATCCTACAGCGCTTAACTCGAATTTCAGGCAGATTTAGGAATAGGGGCGTTACTAACCCAAAATGAAGGCAGTCTCTGTGCCAAGGTGGCTATCAGGAAAAAATGGAATAAGGACTTTTGGATTAACCATGAAAAAGCAGTTGTAGTCAACAGAAAGTGCAAACCATGACTTAGAATAGGCATATCACATGACAAGATTAAGCGTCTGTGCCTATCGGCTAAACTGTCAAAGTAAGACCACAAATCAACTAACACATTGACATAATATTTCAACCACCGCAAAACGTTTGCGAATACAATTGAACAATACAATTTAATTAAATGAATAAACTGTACGCAATGACAAAAAAAAAGAAATAAATAATTCAACGAATTTAGTGAAAGTGATGTCATTTCGAAATTGTGCACTTCTCAAACTACTACGAAATCCGCTGTGTGATTTTAAGATTATGCAATGGAACTCCAGGAACAACCCAGATCCCAGAATGGCTTGTGACCTTTATGATCACCGACCGGTTGAGTGGATCATTGCGGCGGCGGCGTGTCTGATTTTCTGCAAAGGCCTCACGGTCCCAACTGAGGACTTGTGAAGTAAAATTGTGGAATCTCAAGTCTGTCTCCAGATATCTAGATTTGCCTTTGTCCACCGTGTACAACATTATCAAGAAGTATGCAACCCATGGCACTGTAACTCCCTGGGCGTGAACAGAAGAGAAAAGTTGCGATGAAGGACAACCTGGATGGTGGATTAGCAGCCCCAAACAAGTTCCAAAGAAATTCAAGCTGTCCTGCAGGCTCAGGGAGCATCAGTGCTTGTGCGAACTATCCATCCACATTTAAATGAAAGGAAACACTGGCAGGAGACCCAGGAAGACCCCACTGCTGACACAGTGACATAATAAAAGCAAGACTACAGTTTGCCAAAATGTACTTGAGTAATCCTAGGAAAATGTCTTGTGCGCAGATGAGACCAAGGTAGAGCTTTTTTGGAATAGCACATACTGTTTACTGAAACACCGGGCACTGGGTTCCTTGACTGTGTAAAACGCACCATGAAATCTGAGGATTATCAGTGGATTTTGGGTTGCTCTGTAGCAGAGGCCTGCACTCCCGCGGGTGTACCGCGAGACCCGCAGGACCCAACGCAAAACGGAAATAAATTTGAAAGCTCGGCGCGGGACAGCACTATGCGGAAACGGGCGGTAGGAGGATAAACTGCAGTCCCACTAACACAATATGAGTGTAAAATATACTAATGATGAATGTAGTGCCTAGCATGCATAATTTGTGCTGGATATTTTATTTACTGTTACTAAAATCATTAAAACTTATATAACAGATATAGCCTACCCAGATAGCAAACAGGCGTCGAATCGACATTGGTTGTCGGTTGGAAAGGTAGGTTTCCATCAGACAACTGAAATTCAATGTTGAATAAACGTGGTGGATGGTCGTAGTGGTACACCCGCGGGAGTGCAGAGCTCTTAAGACAAACTTCAAAAAGTTCAGCCAATTAAAAGGCCTTTCAGTGAGATAGAAATTAAGCCAACGTCCCTCTTGCAGGATTTTTGCGGTCGGACAAAATATTGCTTGTGCGGGCGGGAGCGGAAGTGAAAATTACAATTCTTTGCGGGTGCAGGCGGGAGCGGGATAGCACAATGCGGGCGGGAGTGGGACTGAAAATTATGTCCCGTGCAGACCTCTACTCTGTAGGGCCTGGTGTTCGAAAGCTGGTTTGTGTCTGAGATCTTGGGTCTTCCAGCAAGACAAACATTCTTCACAAAGCGCTGGAGAGTTCTGAAGTGGCAGCAATGAGCACAGATCTAAATCTCATTGAACACTTCTAGAGAGATCTTAAACTTGCTGTTGGGAAAAGGCACCCTTCCAATATGAGACCAGGAGCAGTTTCCATAGGAAGAGTGGTCCAGAATTCCGCGAGAGCAGTGTAAGAATCTTATTGATGGTGATAGGAAGTGACTGATTTCAGTTATTTTTCTTTCCCAAAGGTGTGCAACCAAATATCAAGTTAAGGGTGCCAATAAAGAGAATAAACATGTGTAAAACAAAACAAGTGAAAATGCAATACTTTTCTGTGAGAAATACTAAAAAAAAACGGGTGCCAACAATTTTGGCCATGACTGTAGGTAGCTTACGAATCAAGCCTGTATGTGACGCTCTAGCAGTGCTCCTGGGTCACTTTCAGACGCACAAAATTGCATACAGTATTATTGAGCCTCAAAGAACATTTTCTGGTGGTCAAACAAATGTGTTCTGTGACTCCTTTAAGGTGTCCAATGGACCAATCTAGTAGTGCTCCTGAGTCACTTTCAGATGCACAAATTAGCATATGCTATTATGGAGCCTTCATGGTCCTGCTTTTTTAATGCTCCAGTTTTAACAGAACGTTTAAGCTAGTTGCTTTTTGAGTGACCATAAATCAAAAATGGTACAATGCCCAAGCTTACACACACTGTTGTCAATATGCAACAACAGTAATGATGAGAATTCCAAATTGTCTTACATGTACAAAATAGTTACATTCTTATGTTTCCACAGCTGCTATCCTTTGTGTTGCAAAGCGAAAGGACCAGACCAGTCAGCAGTCAACCTTCAAAACGGCAGGGGTAGGTCTGTCTTTGGTCAGCAAGTGGGGGGAATTGTTATAGTATTATAGTTTAGTCCCCAGAGGGGATTACCATGGTCATTTGAATTAATGTAGAATTTTTTTTTTTTGTGGACTAGGGTTTTGACTCGGTACTTTGTTATTCGAATAAATATATTTGAACAAATATTAGACAGACCTTAATATTTTCCCGTTTTGGGTGTTATTTTTTGTTAATGTGTTCACTTGTAACACCATTGTTTTCTATTCAGATTATGAGTTGGGGTACCCTAAAGTGTCAACTTCTGAAAATGGACAACATGTACATTAAGGGTGTGTATCAGAATAAATATAAGTACTTTCCTTGTAATAATGTAAGTGTGTGTTGGTTTTGATGTCCTTATATTTGTTTCTTTGCTCTTAGACCTCACTCCGGAAACTCAAACACCATACTGTGCCCATGCACTTGCTGCTCTTTGCACTTCTGATTTTTTTTTCTGAGTTTTTAGACTGCATTTAGACTTGAATTCCATTGCTGTTCCTTCGCTCTCTGCTCCAATGGTTACTTCAGACACAGTTTCTTCGCTTAAAGCAACACCAAAGAGTTTTTAAGACCTTAAAATATTTTTTTCAAAATCGTTTTGGTGGTCCATCAACTCATAACAGTATGAACGTTACCTTCTGCATCTGCTCTGGAGCCCTTTATCGGCTGTAATAGCACTAAACAAGTTCGCCCTGTCGGGTCCAGGTTCTGTAGTCCAAGTAAAAACTACAGTCGACTGGCTTTGCAGCCAGCCATAGGTTGGAGTATAGCCAGAGTTGAGCTGCCTCTGTAAGTTGAGCTGTAAGTTGTCAACATATTTATATGTGAGGCGGATATTTGATTGTGAAACTAGTGGATTTAGAAATCAAATGAAAATTGAATACACATCCATGTCACGGTTGTAAGTGTAGCGTTACGCATGCAATCTGATGGGTTAGAAGCTATCTATTTTGCCTTTCGAAACTACAGTTTTGCAGTCTGTTTAGCAAATCTTCATAATTTTTTTCCCGTTGTGGTTTCCCGTTTGAGGTTTAGCATGCATATAATATATGGTTTTGATGATATGGTTTTGATATCAGCTGGCTACATTAGCCCATATGCCCATATGCACAATCCCTCCTTTTACTGTAACTACATACTTGACCACTAACAGTAACTGTTTTTAGTATTCTTTATTCTTTATTCTGTATTCTTTATTGGAACTGTTGAAGTGCTATGCTTATTTTTTCTGTTGTCCTCTTTTATATATGCACATATTTATTGCTAGTCAATAGACTTTTAACCTGCTGCACTACTGGACTCATTTGCACTGTTGCACTACTGGCTCATTTGCACTACCTTAACACACACCCCATACTGTACCACAGTACACTCATGCACATCTCTACCCATAGTTTTTGCATTCTATTCTTATTTTTAGTAATGTTGATCTAGTCATGTTTTGTTGATCTGCTTCTTATCCTGTGTACGCTGTAGTATATGTTGTGTGTGATTTTTCTAAGCTGTTGGGATCTTGAATTTCCCCTTGGGGATCAATAAAGTATCTATCTATCTATCTATCTAACATTGGTATGGTTCCTCCTTTTAATGGGAAAGAAGTGGAGAAATACTTGTGGTGACTTTGAGATGGCCAACTGGAGTCTGGCTGGACCTTATTGTTGCAAGCTGTGCTGACTGGCAAGGCACAGGGCATTTATTTGGCGCTCACTGTAGAACAGAGTACGCATTATGAGACGGTGAAAACTGCTATCCTAAATGCTTATGAATTGGTCCCCAAAGCTGACTGGGGAGCGTAACACTTGGCAGTAAAATGGAGATTCCCCCCCCCCCCCCCCCCCCCCCAATCAGAACACCTAGGATTAGGCTGCTATGCAAGGTGTCATTGCACAGTGCCTTTTAAATATCTAGAAAATATATCAAACAGCCTACTGTACAGGTGTCATTTTTTTGTCATGGAGTGGGTTTGAGACTTGCAGCTGTGTGAAGGCAACTGCAAATGTTTTAATCCCACAAATTTTAAGTGACATGATCTCATTTTTGTGACTTCACAGCATTAATTTTGAACACTGCGTCTGCTTGCCTATTACGAAAAATATGTCTTCGGTTGCAGACAGCTAATATAAAATCCTTTGCCCGCCCCTTTCCTTTTCTGGGATCAAAACGGACACTTTTTGAATTGTTTCTGCAGTGTTTAGACAGTGTTTGTACTTTTATTGGGCACAGATTTTTGCTCAGGTATGTACTTGGACTGTCTTCCATGTTTGAGCATGGATATGTGGACCGTGTGTGTCTTAAGGGATGCTTGAATTTCCTTTGGATTTAATCCATCAGTCCATAGGAATCTAATCTAATCCAAGTACTTAGTATACAAGATTCTGAAAGCCCATATCTGTGATGTTACTTAAATGAACACTGATGTTTAAATGTAAATTTTAAATGTATTTTAAATTTAAATTTAAATGTATGTATTATATTCATTATGTAATATGTATTACATATTATATGTATAAAAAAATTGTGTCATTTTATTTGTATTTTACAAGATTGGAATAAAATGATTCAAGGATTCAGATTTTTATTGTCACATACTTTTTTAAAAGGTTTAAAAATGTTGTGAAATTGTGGATGTCTGTCTATTGTGCATTAAAAAAAAGAAAGGGTGAAGAACGAGGTAAAGTAATATGGTGTGAGGGTCTGTGTGTGTGTGTGTGTGTGGGTGGGGGGGGGGGTGGGGGGGGCGGTGGGGGGGGGGGGGGGGGGGGGGGGAGTTGTGATGGAGAGATGGGAATGGCCTACAGTATGAAGGTAAGAGTGGAGAGGCAACAGTCATAACTACTACTCCTAATCATTAACAAGGGGCAAGGAAAAACTCCCTTCTAAGGAAGAAACCTTGGGCAGAACCACGACTCAAGGGGCCAACCTAACTGCCAGAGGTTGGCGGAAGAAGGAATGAAGGGGTAGGGGACCTGTCTGTAATGTATATAGGGGTACACGGGAAAATGGCAGAGTGAAGGTGGGGAAGGTTCCAGCTGATGAATAAGTTGAATAAGTGTGTGTGTGTGTGAATGAGTGAATGTGGTGATGAATGAGTCGGGATGGTGTACTGCTGTGGGGTGGGGGTGGGAGTTGGCTGATGACAATGGGATGAGGAGGGTAGTGTGCTGTTGGTGTGTGTGTGTGGGGGGGGGGGCTGATGACTTAATGGGATGTGGCGGGGAGTGGGGTGTTGGTGTGTGTGGGGGGGGGGGGGGTTGGCTGATGACTTAATGGGATGTGGAGGGTAGTCTCTCTACTACATATGCAGAAAAAAATAATTCTGCAGTTTTTCTATAACACGTTGCAATTTTGTTTGTTTTTTCCCCATACTCAAAGGTGCCTCAGCTATGGATGTGCAGCAAAGGCAGCAAAGTTAAACCACTTCTTCGGCAACTATTGGTCTGTATTTTAATTAGCCACCCTTCAGTAACAAGCCCAAGGCCCATACCTGTTGGCCAGAGCTGATACAACTCTTTTTAGTTTCTCTTTCTATTCCCAGCACATGTCCAAGAAACGGTGATGCCTACGCTTATGCACACTTAATAGGTATTAGTAGTGAAGTGTAACTGAATTCCAGTTGCTCATAACACACTTGACTTGTGTCCTAATGTAAGGTCTATTTGTTGAATACTATTTTTCAAATAGTCGTACCAACATCTGGTATTTTGGTATAGTCATACCACATTTTATGTCATTAAGAAAAATTTTTAGCCAAAAACAAAATGATGCATCAAACAGACATGAGTATGTCAGTTCAGATCATTGGGCATATCACAGCTTGTCCTTATATGCTCTGTTGAAATAGCAGGACATACAGTATTTACAGAGCAATAGTAATAAGTAAGTAAGTAAGTAAGCCTATTGAAAAAAGTAAAATATATAGGCCTACATACAGCCTTATGAAGCTTAACACTAAAAAGCATAGCCTAAGTGATATTACTGTTCTTTGAATATAAATTATAAACATTTGTGGTGAATATTCTAGACTACTGTACACTGCCTCAGACCTGATTTGGTATATGGATATTTCTAGGCCGCGTCAGGTGCTCCTGTCTTTCAGCATGAGGTATTCGTTGCCGGCCCCAGTGATGCTTTCCTCTGTAGTGCGTCGCGCTTCTTTGGACAGACGGTCAAAACGACGGAGGAAGAAGATTACTGAAGCCAGAAGGAGAGCCTGTGGACAGACTATTGATCAGCGACAGAGAGCAAACCTACTCACACATACACACAAACACACACCTCATCTTCACTAACAAATAGTGTCTATGCTGTCATGGTCAGAATGGCAAATGCTTCCAAAAGCATTCAACATATTTAGGGAAAATGTTAACCAAAAAGATCCTTTTCTTTATGACTAAACTTCAATGCCTGGGTCTGTATACTGCTCCCTAGTGTTTTGGGTTGCAAAACCAAAAATTCTATTCTGTCCATTGATGTTTTAGGCACAAAGCCTACTGAAACCTACTGAAGTCATCTGTAAAACAGATTACTCCCTGTCCATTTCTAAACGTAACCGGTGTGACATGACCTAGTTTATGACTCACACCAGGCCCTGACCTTAACCAGGCTCTGACCTTAAGACCATCATCCTGGCCGCTGTAGTTTAGGTGCCAAGAAGGCAATAGAGACAGCCTGTTAAGAGAGCTGTGCAGATGTTGGGTACCAGAGGGTTATGACCTATGCCATCAATGAACTCCTGAATCATCAAAGACTGTGTATATCGTATTAAAGGTTGCTGTCTGATTCTCAGTTTTTACCACAACATACAAAACAGACAGACAAATACACACACTCATTATCCATTGCCATGTGTATAACCCCTACACACCTGGATAATAATAAAGACAATGAGGCTTATCTGAGAGGCGAGAGCCAGGTCACAGAACCAGTAACGGCAGGACAGAAGCAAGTCATGTTCCACCAGATTGACCACCAACGTCCCCTGCAGGCCAGGCGGAGAAATACAACTCACATTCCTTCAAACACAAAGAGGAGAAGAGAGTATTCACCACAGACTTCCTCCCAGAACGCTTGAAATTAGACTGCATAAAAGACATGCTGTAGAAGAATGATACCACTAGCTTCTCACTCTTTATTCCTTAGAATCTGACCACCTCCTATTCTATATTCTATATTCCTATTCTATCTCTCAAGCCTCGTGTGTAGAATAGAGTTATATTACAGTTGTACAAATTTAAGTCTTTGGGGGGAAAGGCATATACTAATAGCATAAATGTAAATGTAGTGCACTCACATACCTCATCAGTGCCTCGTTCTTCTGCTTGAGAAGCCATCCCCGCAGGTAGAGGATTCCGCAGTCACATGACCAGGGGTTGCCATGCAACGAGACGCTCCTCAGACTAGAGAGTTCATCCAGCATTCCGGCGGGCAGTGCTGTCAGGTGGTTGTCAGAGAGACGCAGCTCAGAGGTGTCCACAGGGAAGGATGTGGGCACGCTGGCTGTTGTGAGGCCACGCCCACTGCAGTCCACCACCCCTCTAATGCAGGAACATGGTGATGGACACGCCCCCTCAACCACCACCACAGTAAAGATCATGGAGAGGATCACACAGCCTGTGTGGATGCCCATGTTATCTACACATACACACAAAACACACTCAAACTAGTCATTTAAGTTTAGTTTTTCGCAAGCACACCTTTCCCACATCTTTCCCACATCTTGTGTTTGCTATATGGGGTTCTGCATGTTCTGGGGTTATGAAGTTATATGATCAAGAGGTCCTACACTTCATATTCAGTATTTCTGTGTGTCATACAATTTACATACATACACACACGTGATGTCTCTGATGCTCTAACAGATGTTCTCAACAGAACTAACAAGGGCCTGTGAATGGCGGTCTAGTCTGCCGCCGCAAAATACCACAGGAATACCCCTGTATACTGTTTATGGTGCATTTTCTGTATTTTTTACCAGCTGTACGTCTGCGATGTCGTGTCTTGCAGACTTATTCTGTTGAAGCAGCACCAAGGAGATTTGAAAATCGCACCCTGTACAGATTGGAATGGTAGCTTGTCATTAGGCAAGTCAATTGTAGTTTTACCCGATTGCTACCCGATTGGACATACTTGTTTAGTGCCATTAAAGCCGATAGAGGGCTGCAGAGCAAATGCAGCAAGTATCATTCACCTTGTTACGAGTTGATGGACCACCGAAACGATTTAAAATATATATATTTTAAGATTTCAGTCTTTGGTGCTGCTTTAACTATTTTAGTCCATGACAAATGCTTACACAGAGCCAATGAGAGATGAACCAGGAAACAAGGAAACATGGTGAGCATGGGGGATACTGATAAAGACATGAACGGGGCAGAGCAGGAAGGGAGCAGGCAGACAGACACACACACAGACAGGTGGCTAAAAAAACAACACCAAACAATGAAAAGGAAAACAAGAAAAATTGAAAGGAAATGCAATTGTATCAGTATCTTATTAATATTACATGGCTTCCATAACAGACTATTGAAGTGTTTAATTGGAGAAGCAATTGCTTTGTATTTGTGGCCTTTCATAAAGTCATGGACTCAGCCATGCAGTATCAGGCCTATATCTCATTTTATTCAATCATACTCCACTTTCAGCTCAGTTCTTTTGCACACTTTGCACCATTGCATGGTATGTCACAAGAACACCACAGGTTTTCAGCTCGAACAGGATTAAACTTAGTTCATCAACTTCCCTACTTCCAAAAATTAACTACTTACTCTCAATGATTCCAGTTCAGCCTAACACTCTCCTGGTTAAAATAATTAGACTCAACAATCACTAGATTGTACTGGAAAAACAAAGATACCAAGAATTAAACTTAACACCCTTAAAAAAACATTATGCACTGGCAACCCAGCTTCAATACACAACACATTCCCTAACGTTACCCACTTTGGCAAAGAAATATGCTTGAGCTTAATTTTAGTTATTACTGAACAAAAAATAACTAATAAAAATAATAAATAATAGTCTTACCTTATTCTGTATTGTGCACCAAGGCAGTAATGTGTGTTAGTGTGTGATCAGTGCGGGTGTATGTGGAAGCATCTCACTTGAGAGTGATCGTTATATGGAGTGACGGACATAGCTGGTTCTCACAGATAAACTCAGACTGGCCAGATATGAGCATGCGCACACAGACACACATGCACAAGTGCATGGACACGTACAGTAGCAAACAGGGTAAACATCTACAAAAACACTTTTGCTAAATCAATAGTTAACAAATGAACAAAATTCAATAAACAAATTAACAAAATTCAACATTAAACAGGTTGCACATTTTAGCTGGGAGAGAGCTGAATGTAGTTTAATTTATTATTTGCTGGCTACACAAAGACTCAAGATTGCATTTATCCGTTGATACACACTGTCATTAATAAAATGAATAAACTATACATTACTAATAACCCCCCTCTTCTCTCTCTTTTTCTCCGTCTCACACTCATACATCTCTCTCTCTCAGCTTTCATTACATTGTGTGTCACACTCCTTAGCATTCTTATACCCCTCATCGCCATCTTTCTTATCTTTTATGCACACATTGTCCCTGCAGTGGCAAGAGCCCCATACTTTACCAAGATCTGCAATTCCAAGCTTTGCATACATATGTTGGAAATGTGTGAGATACACAGAGACTACATGCATGTAGTGGAATACATACAATATCTCACAAACATGAGAACACCCCTCACATTTCTTGTTATTTAAGATGGTGGCATGAACGCAGTGGCTTTATGCAGGCTCTCAGGCAACTGTTAAATGATAAAATGTGCAAATAGTCTGTTATATTTTTTAATCAGACAAAACTAAATAAATTTAACTTTAATACAACTTAGAGTTGGTGTGCTTGTAAAGAAGTATAGATTTATGGCCCTCTGGAAATAACTAAATGCACTAACCTCTAAACAACAGAAGTGCTTTTACCTCAAGGCAAACATGTCCTAACGGTTAATATCTTTTGTGAGCTCTAAAAAGCCTACCCTTTACACTTGGGATAAAAGTGGTTTCGCACTCTTGCTCGTGCTATTGAATGGCAGGAATAAAAAAAATGACAATTCAGTGGCTTACAATAAGGACAATGACCATCACTGTATTCACTAGGCTACAGCCCACAAACAGGGGAGCATGTTCAGCAACATGATCCTGTACTCAACAGACATAATGGGAAGGTCCTTTGTATCATACAACTATCATATAATGCCTCACTGCCACGTGACACCTTCACACAGCCATGTGAGCAAATGTTACATTTCAATCATGTTTGAGTCTTCGGATACAATGCAGAAAATCAGAGCTTGGCGATGCAGGTTTCTGCAGCCAGAGGCACTTAACCAGGACACAGTTGGATACCTTACTTTCAGCGGCTGTGCCGATATGAGAAGGTGGGCGTTGTTCATGATGATTTAGGGGTGCTTGCAGCACACAGCACACATCGTTTTTTTATTGTGCTGCATGCCTGAGAAACCACTGAAACGATTTTGCAAACATTTTCTGATACAAAAAGGTCTTTGGAGTTGCTTGGAGTTGGTTTGTATATTTTGTCATTTGATACTTGAAATGTCCACTAGATGGAAACCTGGTTCCTTAGTAGGCTACTCCAAAAATGTGTATTTTATTGTCAGCGTGTTTTTTTTGTTAATTTCTCCGACGTGCCCTATTCTTTCCATGGGAGGTAATGTTTCAATGAAATAGGCCTACAACATTCTCGTATTTTCTCTGAATTCAACGAAATGTATCACGCGTAAATAACTGACAACAGGCGTCGTAGGCTTCGACCACCACCACCACAACTGGAGGTCACGTCCACTCAATGCACTAGCAAACCTCATGATTTACAGGTCATAAGAAGAATGAAGTGGTTCAAAGTGACACTAAATTCTTTGGACACTAACAACGCACGAATACACCCGCCCACGACACAACAGGCAGTAATTTCAAAGTTGTGAGTCATTACAAAGTTCAAGCGAAACAACACGACGTTTAACTCTGGAGCGTTGCGCAGCAGTGTGGAAGAATGGCCGAGGCGTTTCCAAGTAACGTTAACCAGCACCTTTTTACATGTCCGATTTGTCTGGATCTATTGAAAGATCCCGTCACGCTTCACTGTGGACACAGTTACTGTATGTGCTGCATCAGGGGCTGCTGGGATCAGGAAGACCAAAGGGGAGTTTACAGCTGTCCACAATGCAGACAGACTTTTAGCCCAAGACCTTTTTTAAGTAAGAATAATATTTTTGCTGAACTTGTGGACCAGATCAGGAAGACAAGAATCCAAGTTGTTGCTGCTTCTTCTACAACTGTAGCAAAATATGCTGGACCTGAAGATGTGAAGTGTGATGTCTGTTCTGGTACAAAAAACAAAGCTGTCAAATCCTGCCTGGACTGCCTAGTGTCTTATTGTGAGACACACTTACAAGCTCACAATGACATCATTCCTGGCCGAAAACACAATGTTGTCGATGCAACAAGTCAGCTACAGGAGAGAGTCTGTGTCCAACATGAGAAGCCATTAGAGATATTTTGTCAAACAGACCAAACCTGTGTTTGTTTTCTCTGCATGGTGGATGAACACAAAGGTCATGACACTGTGTCAGCCTCTGCTGGGAGAAAGGACAAACAGGTGCGTTCTATCAGCTGGGACAAGTGTGAAAGGTTGGTGGGTGTAGATCAAGTGACACTGTAAATGTGTCAGCCGTGTCAACTACATCTGACACATCAGCCAGTATGGGTCATTTTAGTCTACTGTAAAACAGGATACAAACAGGGCCAAGGTGGTTAGTTTCAAACATGGGCATACCACCATATTCTGGGCCCTGTGCACAAGCTGTGCGCATGCCATTTTTAATCTATAATTTATATTAAAGGTCTCCTTCCAAAATAAACTGTTTAATACTTGATTTTTTTTTACATTACCATAGGTCAGCCCAAGTTGCACTTGCATGCTCAACTTCATGCATGCCCTGTAGTCCGTATTTGCCTGTGATAGAAAACAGCCGGGAAAAACGAGCGAATCGGAAAAGCCGTGCAAGCCTACGTCACATTGAACATTAGCTATGCAGTTAGCCCGCCCTCAAGAAAACATTATTAGGCTGCCTGCAGACAGACCCACTAGAGGGAGCGTCACAGTGCTGTTAATATTTCATTAATATTCATAAGAATCCTCTCGTACTATCCCTGCTCTCCTTTTCACCTAACTAAAATAGCTTGAAACAAGACAACCACACCATATTTTTGTCGAAACCAACTCTCATGACATTATTTTAGACAAGAGACCACCACAAAATTAATGAAAATACGATGGAATGAGACCTTCAATATTTCAAGGAAAATAACCCTATAGGGCCCTCTCCCTACCTGGGGCCCTGCTGACTCTGTCCCCCTTTCCTCCCACTACGGCGCCCCTGGTTTCAACCATTGACTCTAATAGTGTTTGGTTTCAACAATCAACTGTTATTACATTTATTTGGTAGGCTATGGATCTTTGTTTTCATGCTGGTTCTCTATTGACACAGTCTAGCACCATCAAACATGGAATAGCCCTTTCATTATGTTTGTCCTGTCTGAGATATACAAAAATAAAATGATGAAGAATGCTGCCATCTCATCATAACTTGTTTTTCAGTGTAGAAATGTTATGCGTTTCACTTTACAGGCACACTTGGGTCAGACACAGAGGAGATTCCAGCAGACAATCCAGGAGAGAGAGAATGAGTTACAGAAGTTACGGAAGGCTTTGGAGACTATTAAGGTGGGTAGCACAGTAGGCTATTGTACCGGTCGCTGTTGGTGAAGCTATTTTTGAGCACTGCCAGGTGACTTGGGCTGTCCTCTAACCAGCCAGACCGCAGTATGGCATGCTGATTCACTTCACAGTTTTGCAGAGCCAGATATATTTATGACAGGAGGCTTGAGTGCTACGGAGGGGTATGCAAGTGAGCTGTTAAAGATGGACTGTATTCCCATCTGTGTCTTTCTGCACACGCCCAGGTGTGTGTGTGTGTGTGTAAACAGTGTAAGATTTATCTGAGAGCCCCATGCAGTCATCAAAAGAGCCATATCAAGCTTGTGAGTCATAGGTCTCCCACCCAACCCCAACCTATTTTTCTTTGTGTTTTCTAGTAGACGTCTGCACAGACAGCAGTGGATGGCATCGAGGAGATCTTTAATGAGATGACCAGCTCCATTGAAAGACACCGCTCTGAGGTGACAGAGCTGATCAGAGCTCAGGAGAAGGTTGAGGTGAGTTACACTGAAGGACTTCTGAAGCGACTGGAGCAGGAGATTGCTGAGCTGAAGAGGAGAGATGCTGAGCTGGAGCAGCTTTCACAAACAGAGGATCACATCTATTTTCTTAAGGTAAGTGTTGAGAAGGCATTTTTGAGAAGGCGTTCAGTTTAATTTCATATTTTGGCAGAATGTTATATTACCCTAGCCTGGCTTCCGCGACAAAGCTCATAGGAGCTTAGTCTGGCCATCCTACATTACTAAACGTTTTCTGGGAGGCGGGCTTAACCTGCGTCCATCAGATGCCTCTGTATACTACTTGACGAATCTACAACCAATCAGACCACTCGTTCCGATGACGTATGTGTAAGCTCGTTTCTCATTGGTGTCCACAGATTCTCGCTCTCTCTCTCTCTCTCTCTCTCTCTCATGGACTTTACAGAGTTTCCAGTCAGTAAGTGACAAACTTGAGTCTAAGGAATTATTTAGCTTCAATGTAAACCAAAGCCTTTCCTTTGAGGCTGTGAAGAATGCTGTTTCCACACTGAAGGAGCAGCTGGAGGATTTTTGCAATGAGGAAATGACAAAGATTTCTTCTGCAGGTTGGCCATATTCCCATGACATTTTATAAAGTGACATGCACTCACCAGAACAGGTGCTGGAAACAAACTTGCCCTTACAGTTAGCAACAGTGCTTTTGTGCCCACACTTATTATCCAGAATTATTTGGATTGATTGCCATGTGTGCTAAAAACATGGAAAATAAACCATGACATAAATTATAGATTAATATCCTTAAAATGAAATGCTTTCTCTCTCTCTCTCTCTCTCTCTCTCTCTCTCTCTCTCTCTCTCTCTCTTTCTTTTTTTGTCTCTTTCTTTCTCTCTCTGTGTGCCCCTCTTTCAATTACTCTCACTTAACAGTAACAGAAGTCCAGGCTATTTTGTGTATTCAACCAACAACCAGAGAGGAGTTCTTACAATGTGAGTTTGATACAAACACACACATACACACACACACACACACACACACACACACGTGCACAGAGACACACACACACGTGCACAGACACACAGACACACACACACATATAAATATATATATATATAGTAACAGAAGTCCATATATTATATATATATATATATATATATATATACACACACCACACACACACACACACCAATGTAAGTTTACTCCTTCCATCAACCATGACACTGTGATATTTTTATTCTCCTTTATCAGACTCCTGCCACTTCACCCTGGATCCTGACACGTCACACAAGAACTTCCGTCTGTCTGAGGAGAACAGGAGGGTGGAGTGGAGCACTGAGTCCCAGCCCTGTCCTGATCACCCAGAGCGATTTGATGAGTGGTCTCAGGTGCTCTGTAAGGAGAGTGTTGCTGGGCGCTGCTACTGGGAGGTGGAGTGGCATGGGTCGTGGATTAATGTAGCCGTCTCGTATAAAAGCATCGGCAGGAAAGGCGATGTGGAAAACTGTTGGTTTGGATATAATGATCAGTCATGGAGGCTGTGTCTCACCAGTTCCAGCTCCTCCTTCTGGCACAATAATAAAGAGACCAAGCTCCCTCTAGTGGCCGGCTCCAGAATAGGCGTGTATGTGGATCTCAAAGCAGGAACTTTGGCCTTCTACAGCATCTCTGACACAATGACCCTCCTGCACAGATTCCAAACCACATTCATGTACACACTCTACCCTGGGTTTGGTCTAGGTGAGGAATCATCTGTGAAGCTGTTGTGAAGTCATTGTGACTTCTTTGGAGAGTTTTATCCTATTTCTTTGGTATCTAAGGCCTTTGCGATGTGTTGTCATGGAGCTCACCCAGGGGCAGTTAGATATGATGGGGCATAAGATGCAGAAGCGCTGCATTACTTTTACACACACTGGATCTGCATATGCACACCACTGACTGAAACACAAATATTCTCCTCTTCCGCTGTACGTCTGAAATAGGGCTGTGCGATTTTGCCAAAAATCAAAATTGCAATTTTTTTCAACCTATATTGCGATTGCAATTTTATTTTAAACCACAAGCACCACATATGTCCCATTAATATGCATTTTTGTACACAGTCTCTAATTAAAAATAGAAAACAAACTACTCATTAATCAGCATATTTTTATTCAAGAGAATATCTTGTTGCGTTGAACCCCAATCCTTGTTTAACATGTGCAGAGTGTGGGTTACAAACAAGACAATGCAGTTACAAAACAAAATAAAATTGCAAATGCGATTAATTGTCCACCCTAATCTGAACAGATAAAGGACATTTGAAAAGAAATTTTTCAAATTTTGTGACCTTTTGCGATTTGTTGTTTTATTGCTGATTGTTTTGTTGTTATTTTATTGATGTTTTCTGTGTGTTCTATGTGCATACTTGCACAGTATATGTGTTGTAAGAGACAATTCTTGTTCCACTGCCAGACATTGCAAGTGAAAATCTATTGTTTTGTTTAACACAAGCAGTTGCTCCTACTGGTTTTAGCATCTGAATGCCTAAAAACTCTGTGTGGAAATACTTTTTGTGTTTGCCAGTCAGCTAAAGCTGGTCCAGCCTGGAAGCATTGCATAATGCGTTTAATCATTTGCTGATCAAAATAAAACTTACTGCTGTTACTCAATCTCATTTAGCCATTTTTGAGTTTAGACATAACTACAGTCATCGAGAAGGCCAGTCTCACCTTCTCAACAAATTATGTGGATCGTGGATTTGGATTCATGATGCCAATATTTTGTGAGGAATTTAACAGGATGCTGATACAGTTGCTATAATAAGGAAGTCAGGCCAAGTCAGCTGGATACTGTTCATAGCTTTATTTGCAGATGTTGAGTCCAGTCAAACTCTGTGTCCTCTCACCTTGACAGGGCATTTATACCACTAAGGATGCCTCTTGTGTGTAGACCAGTGGGGAAAAAAGAGTTTACTAATGCAATGCCTTTTGGAGTTAACCTAAGATGTCAGAAGAGCAGGAAGGGACTAGGCCAAAGAGCAGGAACACTCACTAGAACAAATGAGTTGGAGGTAAGTTAGGAAAGTTAGTAACCCTTGGCAGTGTGACACTAGGGGTCCTTGGTAGAACTGGCACACTTGACTGGACAGAGGTACTATAGGCCTACTGTAAACATGATGAATTAACCTTGCTAAACCTGAGGAAAGTGCCTAGCTTTATTCTGTATGCATCCACATTGCTCTCCATACAGAACATTATAAACAGTTCATATACTGTAGGCTTGCTGGGAGACTGGACTATTGGTGGTGGTGCATTGATGATCACCGGTTTGTAGAGAAACAGAGAAAATGTCAGAGATAGTTTTGCGTAATCAGAACTGAAAATCCCATCTTCCTTCCCAGTGTTATTTGATATTACTACAACAATGTGCACTATACTGGTCCAATGGTCCAATTGAAAATATGGCAATTTTTAAATTCTTAAAACATGGAACTATAGTCTAATTCTTGCATAATCAAGGATATTTTAGGCTGTGTCAGAGTCAAATCAAGTGGTGTAAAACAATATTGTCATAGGTTGTTCCTTAGCAAAAACAGAAAATCAATTTTATGCTCTTTTAGAACCGAGGGACTACTTTTAGTTGTTCTGTGAACACGCTCCACAGTTAGACCACACATACATGAAATGTTTCTGTTATCTGATCAAAGTAAAACCCTCTGATATGCATAGATAGCCACACCTCAGATGGGAATGAAATGCAAGGAAACAAAAGTGAAATATCATTCCACTGCTATTTCTGTGTGTGTGTGTGTGTGTGGTATTTGTACGAGACCGAAAATGGCAGAGGCCATATCGAAAGAAGAATCCTTAAACTGCCCGCTCTGCATGAATCTGCTAAAAGATCCAACTACTATTCCCTGTGGGCACCATTTCTGCATGAAATGTATCAATGGACTTTGGGATCAGGAGGATCAGAAAGGAGTCTACAGCTGCCACCTGTGCAAACACTCCTTCACTCCCAGACCTGTCCTCTACAAAAACCCTCTGATCAGTAAAACAGTGGACACTTTAAGAAAGAAACAATTCGAGCCTGCTTCTAGTGATCCCTGTCCTACGAGAAACCAAGACGTAGAGTGTGACATCTGCACTGAAGGAAAACTCAAAGCTATCAAGTCCTGCCTGGAGTGCCTGATGTCCTACTGTGAGACTCACTTTAAGCTTCATAACATGATGAATCCTGGACGAAAGCACACTGTGATCGATGCTACGAGTGAGCTACAGGAGCGAATCTGCTCTACTCATCGGCGACCCCTGGATATATTCTGTCGGACTGATCAGAGATCTGTGTGCTACGGTTGTATGATGGAGGAGCACAAGAGCCATGACACCGTGCCGACAGCAGAGGAACGGAGGGAACGGCAGGTAAACCCATAGAGCAAAGTTTAGTTGTAATGTTAATAATACTTGTAATGTAACTAACTTCATTTTATTAGCTTTGGATTCCTGGATGGATTTTCTTAACTCTTAACCAATTTCTGTTTTTGAGAACTGGAGAAATAGTCAACAATGGGCCTCATGCACTAACAATTCATACATAGAGATTTGTTGTTAACCATGACTTTGTCCGCTTTTTAGGAGATCTGACATCACCAAGTATTTTCTAGTTGTAATTCTTTTCTCTGACTGACCTATGTTTTCATATAAAATTTATTTACATTCCAAATTTAGAAATATTGTCTTTAAATGACTAAAACAAATAGACTGAGATTAAAAGAGGGACTTCTACACTTAAAGCTAAATTTGAACTTTAGTCAGGACAAAGAGAGAGAAGGCAATGTATGGAACTTACTGTTACAGAAAGTTTTTAAATCCATGTCTCCCAATTTTAAGATCTTGATTTTAAGTTACATTTAACCTGGACTCAAGTATTGTCAGGATGACGTAGGAGCCATTGTCTAGATGATCTTAACAAATTCTCTTACTTAATAAATACTTAAAAGAAAACGCTAGAAAGAACTGAGTTAAATTAACTCTAAGGTCTGATTTTACATTGTGGAATGAGGGTAGTGTCTGTGGCTGGGCAGTTTACAAGAATCAGGAAATAATCTGGGGAAGAACAATCCTCTGCAGCCAAGTTCTCAGATCATGAAAGGTATGTGATGTATGTGGGTGTTCTAGGAACAGTGCAAAGTCAGACAATCTCAGGAAGTTTACCTGAACAGTGTACTGGTGTGTCATGTGAATCTCAAGACATGGGACATGGGCTAGTTCCATTGTTAGTTACATTTCCAAACATCTTTTATTTACCAAAAATATATGTCATAAAATCAATTATGCAAAGAAACCACAATATATTTCATTCATACTTAGACTAAAAGGAGGCTATGCGGTACCAACGCCAAGGAGTTTCAAAATCACACCCTCTACAGGCTGGACATGGAAGCTTGCCATAAGGCCAGTCCACTGTAGTCATAGTGTTCAGTTAAGGCAACTGAACTTCTTTTTTGAGCTTGAAGAGGTTTCACTTTCCATCCATCAACTGTAGTTTATACTTGAACTATAGATCTGCTACCCGATTGGGCAAACTGTTTACTGCCGTTTTAGCCGATAGAGGGCCGCAGAGAAAACACATCAAGTATCGTTCACCCTGTCAAGAGTTGATGGACCACTGAAACGATTTTGAAAACATTAAGGGACTAAAAGGTCTTTGGTGTTGCTTTAAGCTGAGGCTTACCAATGATGATGTCAGGTCACCGAAGGTCTTGTGGGGATTGTTTTAATCGAGGTATTTCACTCTACAGGCGTAATTGCAAAGTAAGCTAATTCACATGCACTTCTAAAATCTGTCAATGTGTCCCAGCATGATAGTCTAAAATGTAATAGTAGTGTAACTATTTGATTTACTTTAACAGACTAGTGTAACACACTTCATTTTATTAGCTTTGGATTACTGGATGAATTACTCTTACTCTTAACCAATTTCTGTTTTTAGGGTTAACTTTACAGTATTTCATAAAACTGACAGTTTTAAGCCACAGTAGTGTCAGTCTTCCTCAACACCATGCACTTTGATCTGAAATCAATCTGATGTTTGAATGGCTATGTTTGCTAAATCAAATACTTGATGTAAACAACATTTGGTATTCACTGACTAAGCAGATCTGTTTGTGTTGATTGATTATGCATCTGTGCACATGGTCATTACACCTAATTTTTATTTTCTGCAATTGGCTACATTATAGTCTGACATTACAGGAGACTGCAGAACAGAATAGTATCAGGCATAATAACTGTGTTAATTGTAAATTGTAAAAGTTTGTGCCAATTGAAAAATTGTCATTGCCACTTGTTAATGGCTGTTGAAAATGTGCGGCCCAACTCGGTTCTTGATTTTGAAATGTGTCCGAAATTACATTTTAATTGAATAGCCCTCCTCTACATAATGATGAAACTGGAATCTGTTTTTTTCTCAACAGAAGAAACTGGTTGACACAAAGGAGCAAATCCGTCAGCAGATCCAGAACAGAGAGGAGAATCTGGAGGGGCTGATGAAAGCCATGGAGACTCTGAAGGTAAGACTGACCAGAGCTGAAGGGAACGACAAGCTTCTGGGTATAGTTCACTAGTTCGACCCATGGTTGATTGGTTAAGTGCATAGATAGAGATTTTCAACACCGGAGCGCAGGACTTGGGGTGACCAGGCAGGCTTAAATCTTTGAGATTGCAGATAACGGTTGAGTGGAAAATAGAAGACTGACTCCAGGTCTTAGCTTAAAGACGTTGATCTCTAAGTTTCTAATATGGATTTCTTAGTTAAATGCACAACTTTCCATTCTGACTGCCATTTCCTTCATTTTATTGTCTTTTTTTGTTTTCTTCTCAAAACAGAGCTCTGCAAATGCAGCCCTGGAAGACGGTGAGAAGATTTTTGCAGCATTGATGGATTCCGTAAAGAAAAGCCACTCTAATTACAAAGAGCTGATCAGAGCTCAAGAGAAGGCTGAGGTGACTCGGGCTGAAGGGCCCCTGAAGCGACTGGAGCAGGAGATTGCTGAGCTGAAGAGGAGAGATGTTGAGCTGGAGCAGCTTTCACATACAGATGATCACATCTATTTCCTTAAGGTATATCATTCAATTGTAAGTTTAAACATTGAATTTAATTTTGTTTGTTTCAGATCAGTTATTTGTATATTGTTTTTTTTTTACATTCCTTAGCACGTGTCTTCACATAGCGACACAAGTCTCTCCAAAGACCAACCCAGCATAACCTTCAACCAAAGCTTTCCATTTGAAAGTCTTAAGGAGGATGTGTCTGCACTGCAGTTGAAGTTGGAGGAGGCTCTGGATGATTTCTTGAAACAGGAGGCCATAAAGATATCTCAAGCAGGTTGGGTAGACATAGGCCTATAATGTTCTCTATAATGACAAGTGTGACACATATGTCCTGGATTTGTCAAGGAGATTCTCAGTAGTCAGTCAGAACTTATGGGAAGCTTTTCCCATGATGCATTGGAGACCCACGTCATGTGTTGGATAAAGTTTTAGAACTTTAGAAAGGGAAGTATAGCGTTCCCTCATTCATGTCACTCAGTGTTCCTCTCTGGAGGGTGGGGGTCTTCAGTTTTCATTCAGTCTAAGAAAGACAGGTCTTTGTCCCAATGTTTCACATCATTTGAGTGCAGTGTTTCATCAAAAGAATACAACATCCAGTGCACTGAGTCAATGTGTTTCAGTAAGATGAGCCACTGGATAGTGCCGTAAAAACTGTAATTTGTCTCATCACAGGTCTCATCATGTCAATCATCATAGGTCGATATAGATAGATAGTGAATAGTTGTTTAGTAGACCAGTCTGCGTCTGCAGATGCTTCTGAAGATTTCTGATTTCTACATGATTAAAAGTTCTGCATGAAGCCAACACATCCTGCGCTGCAGAGATCAGGGAGGGGGAAACCTGAACCTGCGGTTCCTCTCGTACTGAGCAGGATTACAATTGCAACAACACTTCATCAGTAGGGTAAAACTAACCTGTCTCACGACGGTTTAAACCCAGCTCACGTTCCCTATTAGTGGGTGAACAATCCAACGCTTGGTGAATTCTCAGACAAATAGGATTAAGAAAAATAAGTGAAGTTACTGTTTTATTCTAACTTTTCATTTAACTGTTTTCTTATGTACGTGCCACACACTTTCCATTTAACTGTTTTCTTATGTGCAAGACTCAAAGATGCTTGTTATTTACAAACTAATAGAAATTGTGGGACTCATGTTTCCACAGTGGCCAAGTTTGAAGATAGCACGACTCCAGAGCCCAAGACCAGGGAAGAGTTCTCACAATGTTAGTTCATGGATTCTTTCATTCATTCATTCATTCATTCATTTGTTGGTTTGTTTATTCATTCATGTATTCATATTCAGTTAATAAACAAAAATACACAAACCAAGGAGTGAACTGGCAAAGCAAATTACACCCATACAAACACAAATAAACACATACAGAAAAACACAATGAGTTGGAACATGCCATGGCCATGCATG
>JAGFZM010005977.1:39787-58632 GCA_017657215.1 Limnothrissa miodon
AAATGGTAGATCCCTTATTCCATTCAGCATCCATTTTGTTTTTCTTCCTTAGATTTCTGTCACTTCACATTGGATCCAAACACAGCAAACGGACACCTCTGTCTATCTCAGGAGAACAGGAGAATGGAGTACAGTCCTGAAATGCAGTCGTATCCTGACCACCCGGACAGATTTAATGTGTGGTGTCAGGTGCTGTGTAGAGAGGGCGTGTCGGGACGCTGCTACTGGGAGATTGAGTGGTATGGAGAGATTGATGTAGTTCTCTCATACAAAGGCGTTAGCAGAAAGGGCGCTGATGCGGACTCCAGGTTTGGATGGAACGACCAGTCTTGGAGGATCCACTGCTCCTCAACCAGATCATCGTTTAGGCATTCCAATAAAGAGACCAGAATCCCTCTAGTGCGCAGCTCCAGAATAGGGGTGTATGTGAATCATAGGGCAGGAACTCTGGCCTTCTACAGCGTCTCCGACACAAAGCTGACCATCCTGCACAGAGTCCAGACCACATTCACTGAACCACTCTACCCTGGGTTTTGGGTTTGTGAAGGGTCATCAGTGAATATATTAAGAGATATGGAGGAAATGTATATGGAACCTGACCTGTGACATGACATGGTCAAGATATTTATGGAGGATGTCCTGAGGTAGGTTTATGAAATGTGATAAAGTCGTAAAGTGAAAATGATGCATATCCAAACATGTGGTGGTGGCGGTGTGTGTGTGTGTTTGTGTTAAAATTAGTTTTACCAATCTTGTTAACAATGTGATATTTGTAATGCACATTGAAGATATATATCATATCTTTGACATTTGTAAAACATGCAAACATGAGGGAAGGGAGCAATGTGGATCACTGGTCTTTAATAGAAAACAGAAAGCCTGATGCACCTTATTTTGGGTGTGTCTTTATTTGCCCTTTAACATTCAAAAATCACCCCCACAGAAAAATAATCCAAACATGACAAAATCACATCATTAATATTAATCAATTTAATTTATTGGTGGACTAATCACAGCACACCACAGCCAATTACATATTCTGACAGCAAGCTAGTACCTACCCTAATGTGGTGCCATTAAATACATCATGCAAGGCAGTGACTTTTTACCTACCTCCCCTACAATCACAGACTTATATTGAGCAACAGCAGTGTAAATTCTTAATTCTTTAATCTCAGGAGGTTCAGACACAAAATTCTCTGTAATTTGTGATAAATTTACAAAAATATATTAATATAAATTTGATAAACTTTATTGGTAGTCCAAATCCTATTGGATTGTGGATCTTGGTTTCTTTTTAATTGATGAAATGAAAATTGGCCATTATTCTGAAAAACTAAAAAGAACAGAAACCTGAATGTAAGGAGACAGAAGGACTCAGATGCAGAATTTCGTGAAAGCTGTTAGTTTATTTGAAAAGTCTAGGGGCGAAAAGGCAAAAACAAACACGATTCTTCAACGAAGGAAACAACAAAAAACTCAACCAAAAATGTAAACAAAAGGCACTTCAACGAAAGCAGGGCAAATAACAAAAACTTTTCAAAAATGTAAACAAAGAAGCACTTCTATGAAGGCGTGAAAAGTTTAAGGACTCTGATCTCACAGCAAAAAAACAACAGACAGGCAGGGCAGAAAAGGCACAGTCAGGTGGAGGCATTCAGATGGACAGACAAGGAGTGAATGGCAGTCTCTGGTTTAAGTACTCCCTTCAATAAAGCTAATTAGCTGATGGAGAACAGGTGTGTAGCCCAAAAGGGCAAAGTGGGCAGGAGCTAGACAAGACAGACATCCAGAAAGACCAGCAGGTGTCGCCCACGCTCATGGTCTAGTGACCGGAACCCTTACACTGAAGTTAATCAAATAATTAATTAAAGCTGTGTACAGTGGATGCCTGAGACTGTATGTTTCAGTGGTGAGTAGAATAGAGGCTAAAATCTGGTGCTTACCATAATTTAAAACAAATGACTGCTAAAATCTATTTCACTTTGTTTTAAACTGAACCTTTCTATATTTTTTTTTTTTATGACATTGAAGCAAAAAGATAAAGCTTTTAAAAGTGAAATTGAAACGACTAAACATGACACTTCAAATGAATAGTATGGTTATATTTTTTGTCTTCTTTTTCTTCTCCGTACATTTATTGATAATCCGTGCAAATTGTGTGTCAGTTTATGTATGTCTTTTGTCTTGTATGTTTGCATTTTAGTAAGCTGACTGTATGCTTTGTGTTATTTTGTTTTATTTTTCTCCTGAAAGTGTGTTGATCTTTTTTTTTTCCCTCCTGACAGGGACTACTGATGTAAATTAGCTTTAGACTATATTCCAGACTATATATACTGTGTGTGCTGTCCCTGTAAAATAAACATAAATATATACAAATATATGAATAAATATATCAACTTCAGTCAATCAATCAATTTCAGACGCGCTTCAGTAGGGTCAAGTAGGATGCTTATCAACCTTAGCCCTGTTGCTCACTGCTTCAAGAGAGCACAAACGCTGCGTATTTGTGCACATTGCTCCAAATGAGCACAAAAGATATGTGATGTAAAATTCTTCTATCAGCTAACTTCTACCCTCCATCAGCTCTTTGGTTCAGAGTAACAAGTCTGATAAGTTCAGCTGCACAATGTTTATGCTCACAGGTACGGACTGGGCAGGCTAAGCTTTTGAATTTCAGATTTTGATGCCCAATAGTTATGTCTCAGAGGGGAAATGTATGACTGTATGACTAGATTTAAATATTCATTATCAGTCTAAGCTTCATAACTCAGGCTTTTGTAAATGTTGGAAAGCTTCAACACAAAAAATATATTTATAAGAATTGTGTCATTATTTCGAAAAGCTTTTTAATCTAACTGAGACTGACAATCTTCCTCTAACATGAATGCTGGATATTTTGCACTGTACTGGTCACATGCACCTCCTCCAAGTCAAGCCTCTCATTGGCTAGCTCATACATGTAATGAGGAGGTTGTGCTTTGGATTCAGGAGAAAAAGACACTCAAAGGTAATTGTTCTGTGAAAGCTTTGCTCAGTGCTTTGTGAAGTCTATTTGGGCACCTTGCGAAGGAATGGCAGAGATAATACCAAACAACCACGACCTTTTCACTTGTCCAATTTGTTTGGACATTCTCAACGAACCAGTGACTCTTAACTGTGGACACAATTACTGTACAGACTGCATTAAAGGCTGTTGGGATCAGGAAGATCACAACAGAGTTTACAGCTGCCCAGAGTGCAGACAGACTTTCACTCCCAGACCAGTTTTACACAAAAACAATCTTTTTTGCTGAGCTGGTGGAGCAGTTTTGGAAAACCAAAGTTTCTGCTCCGGGTCTCCCTCCTATTTATGCTGCAGCTGAGAATGTCCTGGATAGGATCTGCACCCATCATGAGAAGCCTCTGGAGAAATTTTGTCGTACGGACCAAAGTTGTGTCTGCTTTCTCTGCATGGTGAATGAGCACAAAGGCCATGACATTGTTTCAGCCTCTACAATGAGAAAGGAGAAACAGGTAATACTAATAATTATACATATATAATAGTAATTATATAGGTAATAATTATATTATGCCTACAAATAACAGCCCAGTTATTGTAATAATGCATGGCATAACAATATAATACAGACAGACATAACAATACAAAGCTAATACAACATCACTTGTATAGGTCATTTTGTTTAGTGTTACAACACCTGTAAGTTGAAATCACCGACTTATTAGGGTATAAACCAACAGAGGGAATGTCGGGAAGAAACACTGACGAGTGTATAATTTCTATCCATTCCTGTTTGAGATTATTTGAGATTATAACTAATCTATGCTAGGCTAGGTTACACTCATGTTGCACTCACATTCTAAACCTAATCAGTGAACTCTAGAAGAGCATCAACATTACAGATTACAGACAGGGTTCTATACATGAAACACAATGCTACTTAAAGACTGCAATGATGTTAAATCATTTTGGGGCACATACTGTACTATGCCTCGTGGATGTTTTTTCTCAGAAAAGACAAAGTTTGTGGAGGCCCATGGAAGATTTAAACAGAGAATTCAGGACCGAGAAGAGAAGGCGCAGGAGATAAGCAATGCTGTGGAGACTCTCAAGGTGAGTATGGACGACAAGGGTCGACAGACTGTGGGTAAATACGGCTATAAGAAATAGAACTTTTTGGTCAACACGGCCTGTTGTGTGGCATGATCTTATAACAGGTGGCTCAGGGGTATCATACGTTGCCACAGGGGGATCATTCTTTGCATTTATGAATTTAGCAAAGGCTTTTATACAAAGTGACGTACATGTTTTGCTATCAGTTCAGTTAGGTTAGGGACAGCCTCCCCCTCAAGCAACTTAACTGGGTTAAGTGTCTTCCTCAGGGGCACAATGGTGGCAGCTGGGATTTGAACCAAGAACCTAGGTTATAGCGCACAAACAAGGTTCCTTAGCCTCTATACTGTCAGAAAAAACTTTAGGTCAGGGGTTGGGAACCTTTGTGAGAGCCAGTAAAGCCAAAATTTGTCAAATGTATTTCTGTGAGAGCTATATATTATTTTTCAACACTGAAAACAACTAACTCTGTTTTCAAATAAGACAAACAATTTTAAATAACTCTTGTATTCTGAAGCTAATCAGTAATAAAAAAAACATGTAACAAAATTACGATAATATTCAGCATCCTTGCATACTGCTATATTCTATGGAACATTGTGCCGAGCAAACAACTTTGCTAACAAAGTTTGCTTACTTTGCTAACTGAGTGCCACATGCAGACATCAAAAGAGCCATATGAAGCTTGTGAGTCCTAGATCTTGCTCCCAACCCCCTGGTTTAGATGAACCTTTTTCTTTGTGTTTTCTAATAGAATTCAGCACAGACAGCTGTGGAGGGCAGTGAGAAGATCTTCACTGAGATTATCTGCTTCTTTGAGAGAAGGTGCTCTGAGGTGACGAAGCTGATCAGAGCTCAGGAGAAGGCTGAGGTGAGTTGGGCTGAAGGACTCCTGAAGCGGCTGGAGCAGAGGATTGCTGAGCTGAAGAGGAGAGACGCTGAGCTGGAGCAGCTTTCACACACAGATGATCACATCTATTTTCTAAAGGTACTTTTTAATTGTTATAAAGAAAAAGAGCAGATCAGAGATTATAAAACAAATTTAGTTATCAAGGCTAACAAATTTAGTGACCTATCAACTATCTCTACTGGTTTATGCCTCCACACTTTCTGTCTGTTTATTCTCAAGACTTTTGAAACAATTAGTGACCTTCCTGAGTCTGAAGACTTATCCACCATCTATATCAACCAAAATGTCTCCTTTGACACTGTGAAGAACTCTGTCTCCACACTGAAGGTGCAGCTGGAAGATTTCTCTAAGCAGGAACTGACTAAGATCTCTACAGCCAGTAGGTCCACTTTTCTGAAATATGTTTACGAGATGAGAGAGCCCTTTCTTGTGATACACAATAATCCAGGTCATAAGTCAGTACAAGTGAAAAGTGAAAAGTCCCGTCCATACACACACATACTAACATTATGACAAAGGGGTGGACAGGACAGAAAGACAGGGAAAGTAGGAAAAATGGGATGGGGGTAATGTATATCATTATGTATGTGAATATGTATGTGTGAGCCTGGTGAGTAGCTTTGCCTGCCACCACAACCTTGGTGCCACAGTCTGCAGGATGTCATAGGGATAACATGGCAAACTGCCATGGAGACAGCCTTGATCAGGTCCCAGGCAGCATCAACAATCAGCAGGTGTCCATGGGAGTGGTGGGAAAGAATGCAAGAGTGTCTCACTGCTGTTTTGTTTTGAGCGAATTGTTGTTCCAGTAGCGGCCTTGGCTGAGGAGAGTGCTGGTTGGGAAGGGTCAAAAACAGGTTGTTTGGGGTTTGAGTTTTCACGGCTCCTCTCTCTGTCCATGCTGTGGCTCATTTCCACAGTCTGAGTGCCAACAGCTCTGTCCACCGCATCAATCATTCTGACCAGCCTTGTGGGGTTTTCAACAGTTGTCACAGTTTTCTTTAATCTTGGATAAACCAGGACAATGCCTAATCCAATCAGCAAAAGAAATCAGGTTTCCAAATAAGTCAATATCCTCCACACGGAAAGACCTATGAAAAACACAGTATGTGATATATAAAGATTGGAAGTAGTAATTGTATGTTTTAGTTTTTAACCAAGACTCATGCATGCGAGGAAGAAGGGACAGAGAAAAGGACAGGATCCTCAGTTAGTGGCATACGCTCATTAGCAGAAGACAGGAAAGCACAGGGTGTTATCATACAGAAGGCCTTGGAGACGTCTGCTGAGAAGAGCATGCAGGCTGGCCTGCCACCAAACAAGGGGGATGGTACATGGCAGAGAGATGAGGCACAAGCAGACATTTGCAAGTTCAGCGTCAAGATAAAGCAGCCTGGTTGCACACACACACACACACACACACACAAACACAGACACACACACACAAACACACACACACATGGGCACAAACATGCGAGAGCTCAGATGAGAACTGGTACTTGGTATTAAATGTTACTCACAATATACTGTTACGGATTTTCTTAGGCTTGGGGCTCAATGTATTTGTACATCTTTGACATTAGCCTTTTTCTGGTTTGATGTGGTAAGAGAAGGTTGTGAGCGTCTGAAGTCAGTTGGAAACCAGGGACAGGGACAAATTAGAGTGTCTAATTTATGCCTTCAGAAATACTAATGTCAGGTCATGGGGAAGAAAGGAACTAGAAGAATGGGTACAATGGCCCCATCTTGTGGCCAGAATGTGTTACAACACCCAAGTTGTTGGGCTCGTTATGAGTCTGAACGTTGACTGATTTGAAGATCCAGAGTATCAGAGAAAAATCACAACAAAAGTAAGCTGGTGTGGTCCTATACTGTAGTCCTAAAATATTAAGAATTATTTCTTAATCTTTTCTGGGGTACAACAAAGACTAAAGTCAAAAGGAATGCATGAATGAGTAAATTAATGAATGTTTAGATGTATGAAAAAAAAGTTGTGTTTCTAATGACATTATTGTATGTTAATAGTGACAAAAGTCCAGGCTTTTTTGCCACCTGAACCTGCAACCAGAGATGATTTTCTACAATGTGAGTTTCACTCACACTCACTCACACACACACACACACACACACGCACACACACACACACACAGAAAGAGATGGAGATATGATTTACTGCCTAAATCAAATTCACATGCGCACACACACTCAACCTCAAAATTCTGCCCCTCCTTTGTTCTCTCCTCCAACAGATTTATTTCACTTCACACTGGATCCAAATACAGTAAACAGACGACTCCATCTTTCTGAGGGGAGCAAGATGGTGAAACGTAGACTTGAGGAAAAGCCTTACCCTGATCATCCAGAGAGATTCGATTACAGATCTCAGGTGCTGTGTGAGGAGGGCGTGTCTGGACGCTGCTTCTGGGAGGTGGAGTGGAGCGGTGAGGTTGTGATAGCAGTGTCATATAAAAGCATCATCAGGAAGGGATCAGCTGCTAACTGTGCATTTGAAAGGAATAATCAATCATGGACGCTATCTCTTGCTAGCCCCTTCGCCTATTTACAACGCAAAAATAAACATACTCAACTCTGACAAATGGCCAGCTCCAGAATAGGAGTGTATGTGGATCACAGGGCAGGAACTCTGGCCTTCTACAGCATCTCAGATACAATGACCCTCCTGCACAGAGTTCAGACCACATTCACCCAACCACTCTATCCTGGGTTTTGGCTTGGATTTCATTTCCATCATGGTCAGTCTTCAGTTAAACTCCTCTGAACCACAACTCATATGAATAGAACTACCGAGAGGTCAAACAGAATTTATCACATTGTGACAAGAATATGTATCAGAATGTAGCAGGAACTGTAAACTTCAGTCTTGCATTTACTCAACTGTGCCTGTAAGAAGCTAGACTTGTGGGAATACAGACCTGCAGTACACATGCATACACACTGACACATGCAGACGTGTGCATTACATACATAGTTTGCTAGATTGACTCAGATTTTTTTTGTCTATAGGCTATGAGCAGTTTTTCACTTTTAAGGCCCACTATGCAACATTTTTCATTTAATGAATCCGTTTCATACTGTTTAGGATGCTAAAATGAGTCATTACACGGCGAACGAACAGGGTAGAATGCGCCACCGTGGCCTATAGCGGTGATACAGCACTTGCAATGTTCAGCAGCGCGGACCGCCTCCAATAGAATGCAGTGCAATACAATGCAATACAGTGAGCTTGTGAGGGAGCTCGTGAGAGAAAAAAACAGAATGTTACTTAGCCCTTCTTGAACATGTACAAATATCTGTGTATCCCGTAGTTAAAGAGGCACTCAGTAAGTCTGTTTTTTAACCCTGCATTAAACGCCACAAACCTGTAGGGGGAGCTCTGTACAGTTAACTGTATTGCTGTAGTGTACACTCCCTCAGAAGTTTCAAGTTCCGTATTCACTATACAGGGCTGTACAGCGGTGCGCACAATCGCCGTTTGCTACACAACAGACCAGTCTAACAGAAAAAACAATTTCTAAGTGATTTTATGACCACAAAAATGGTTGCATAAACTTACTGAGTGATAAAGTAGTGATAAAGTAATGGTTATTTTATTTTGAGTCTGTTGAATAGGCTACTTGTGTGTTTTTGAATAAGGTTTACTGTAGATTATTGTATGTTCTTGCACATTTATGAAACAACACACTGCTCCTTTAACGTGTTATGACCTAACTTCAATGACACACAATTGATTTCCTCTTTATTGTATTTATGTGTCTGTGTGGATGCCCCATATCTGTGTGTATTATGTGTACTGTTTTACTGTTTACAAAGAGTTCAGATACACAACCATGTGCAACGAATCCACAGAATCTCTGTCACACAGATGTTGTTTTTTTCCTCCAGTAATTAGCACATAATATTTTTGGCTAATCTGAAAAAAAAAAAAAATCTTATAATGTTTGGGAATACATGTAGCCTTGTCTCAGCCACCATGAAAAGTCAAGACAGGAATCCTGTGATAACTTATTAACCTAAGTAACCATAATATGGCTCTCTGGTGGATAATGTCAACAACAATTGGAACACAAAATGGCAAATTAAGCAAATATAATTTACCTAATAAAAATAATGCAACTGCAAATCAAAATCAGAACCACAAATTTATTTTGTGTACATCACACTGTATAGCAGTGTGTATTTGTTGTCCTCTGAAAATAATTCCACATACATCTATTAATGTCGAAACAGCTGGCAACAAAAGTTAGTACACCTCCCAACGAACAATGTGCCCAAACTGTCAATTGTGCTGGCATTGTGCTGTCAATATTTTGCATAAGCACCATTATTGTACAGTGGCTAAACCCTGAAGGACTTCAAATTCACCAGACCTCCACAGGTTTCTACTGGAATTGTCCACTCCTTCATAATGACAGGTAGCTAGTAGATGCTAGTCACCATCTAGTCACTAATTTAGTGCCCTTGAAAAACACCCCTCAATAATGAAGTAAGAGTTGTTAGATTTAAATATATATATGCACCAACAAACCGGAAATTTGTATATTTGATTGTTTCACACTCTCAGGAAATATTATGTTTATCCTGAAAAATCTAACATTCGTGAACACTTACACTTACTGTTTGGAAGCTAGGAAAAACAGAATTTAAAACATTTCTTAATGCTGTGTAATGTTATCTGAATCCACCACCTCCAGAGGCGGTGTACTAGGTCCTCTTGTAATTGTACAAGAGAGACCCAGAGTTCAAAGTCCTAATCAAGGGGAAGTTCCACCGGAACTGGAAGTCCTCTGCAATTCCTCCTCCAGTCATCTGTGCATGACACTGGCAGGAATTCCCCCACACAGGAATCTCAAATAGCCCTGGTCACCTGGCTAACCACATCCTCAGTTGCTAGGCTATGGTAGGTTGGGAGTTCCGTGTGTTCAGGAACCACAGACGCTTGGCCAGATTGACAGTGTGAGGTATTGGGCACTGTTAATTGGATTTCTGCATATAGATTAATGTCCCAGTATTTGACAGCAAGCTGTCAGATTGCTCCCAGCCTAAAGCATCACTTGAACCTCATGTAAGATGTCATGTAACATCCGATGGTGACCAGGAGAGAATTGACTGGGGTATTCTACTTACAGAATGGCTACTTACAGATACATGGTTCTGTTTTGGTTGATAGAGGACCACAGTGTGTTACAAAGTAGTATTTGTTTATCTCGTTAACCTCAAGGATACAGGTGTTTATTTACCAAACAAATATTAAGGTCAGACATGTAGTAAAATTGCTAACTAAAAAAAAAAGAAAAAGGAAGATATAATGAAAGCAAATACATTGTATTAGCCATATTTTTATCATTATCCGTGTAGCCTACCAACCAAGACTTCAAGACAGCCACAGAAGTGCTGTCCAGCACTTTCCAGAGTATGTGGCTCCCTTGAAGCCGATGGAATAGGAGTGACTAGCTTATGGCATAGGCCAGGCTTTCATCTTCAGGTAAGGTGCTTATGAAGAAGGTGTCTCTTGACCTATCCATGAGTAGTATACCCCACATCTGAGATGACAGGAAAAGGCAAAACGATCAGTAGGTATAGGGCCGCCTTTCTCCAAAGTCGGTCAATGAAACAGAGTCCTCGACATGGCCCCTACTCAAAAGGCTTGCATGATTTGATCCAAACACACTGCTGCCTCAGCTCCAGGTCTCGCCATCACCTTTAAAGCCTTGAAACAGATCAATCCAAGAGCATTATATGAAAAGAAGTGCTCAATAACTGTAGCCTTTCCAAGTGGATAGAGTCTCACTAAAGACTAAAAGGAAAATAAAAAGGCATGATCCAGCATAATGTCAAATGAAGGTATGAAGAGACATGAGAAATAGCAGAAAGGGTAAAGCAATAGTGGAAGCAATATTAGCAATAAAATGTGGTTCAGTCGTATAACACACTGTTTAAACAGCAATAAAAAATAAATAAATAAAAAAGCCAAAAATAATGGTGTGATACTTCTAGTGTGAAAGACACGTGCTTTGAAGGCTGCATGGTATTTACTGTGTGAATGGGGCCTAACTGTATAAGTCCTTTAAGTCTGCGTTTGTCTTCTGGCTTGCAAACAGTATGGCAGAGGTTGATTAATGACTTCACAAACATTTCTTACACATTAATGACAATATAGCATTAATCATTTCCTTTAAAGATGCACCAACCGTGGGCAATGTCAAGATCAGCTTGTATACCAAGTTCAAAAGTGGCACGATCTTCCAGGTTGCCATGGATACCCCTATACAGTTGGCACAGCAACCTTGAATGAGTTGTGGATGTTCCCATTGTTTGTCTCCGTTTAAAAAAAAATGCTTCTCTTCTCTTCAATTGCAGTTGATGTTCGCAAATCTGTTCGCACAAACACACACTAACCACACAGACACAAAAATGTGATGTGATGTTACACAGGGGGTCAGTAATTATGCAAGCAAACTAGAACCCAAATGCACTGCATTGTGTTCATTAACATGTTGGCATCAGCACTTCCCAGCATTTTGCTAATATTTGGCACCTGATGCTGTGATGTTTTGGCAGTGTCTCGCTGAGTGGGGTTTCTGATGGTATTTTCTGGCTCTGCCCCTGAAAAGGCTTTATTGGTGTCCATTTGGAATTGTGAACAAGATGTGAAATGATAAGTAGTCAATGCTTCTTTGGCAAGCATAAAGCAGCAAGCAGCTTTTTAGCGGAAACATTTCTTACTGCGAGATGAAATGGAGAAAATTGTCTGCCTTCCACAAACCAGGTGTACAACAAGAGTAAACAAAACTATAAAAAGAGAACGGCAAAGGCCATTTGACAGGATGATGAGGCAATAATGGCGCCGTTGCTAGAGATGATGTTTGTCAACCGGAGGGTTTCAGGTTTGAGACCCGTTCTTCCTGACACCATCAAAGTGTCCTTGAGGAAGATGCTGAACCACTGGTGTGCTCATAAGAGAAAAAAAGCTCTATACAAATGCAGTCCATTTACTTGCTGTACAAAATGCACATTAAAGCTTCTGTACTGTGTACTGTACAAAATGCACATTAAAGTTCAATTGTATGTTCCCCAAGCAGACCTGTTGTTCCAGCATTTCTGAGACGATTCTGCTTAGTAGATAATAATGCTAGATGATAATGCTTTATTAAGATATCAAGCTGACTCGCTGAATACTCGCTGAATTGCTGTACTTCTTCCGATGGACTTCATACAATGGTCATCCGAGATTAAAGTATAATCAATTCTTTATCCGGTCATGACATGCCAAGCTCAGTTTCAGAGATAACCTTTGTCATGCTGAATTGGATGTGTCAGTTATTAGATTTTTAAATAAATATTGCTGTGATTCCTTAAATATCCTTCAGTATTGTGGTTATTACAGGTCATTGCCTGAACACAGTTACTTTTGTGTCTTTGTGAAGTATTTGTGTCTGTATGTGTTCGCTTTTAAAAAATATTTGGTTGAGTTTAGCCATCAACCAACAGATGGCGCCATAGACCATACCGTGGAGTAGGTTTCTTTCTTTCTTTCTTTCTTTAGATTACTGGAATGCTAGTTCCGTGCCCTTAGACTTAAACATTTGTCAGGAATTTCTCTTTTGTTACCTATAACAGGTCCAAAAACAACATCAAAAAATCTTATGGTTGAAGAAATAGTGCTTGTAATACATACATGTCAAAATTGCAATACACTTTTTTGCTTATAGTGACAAGCTGGCATTTTCTTCTGCTGCATCTCCATATCTTCTGACATGCAGAATGACCTTAATCATGTCATCCTCTGCTCTGCTGAGCAGATATCAGTTGAAGACGGGATACTGCTCTCTCTCTCTCTTTCTCTGTATTTCTCTCTCTCTCTGTGTATTACTCTCTCTCTCTCTCTCTGCCTCTCTCTCTCTCTTCAACCCACTCACCCAGTGGCCGCTTAACAAATGAGCCGTGTTTGCTTATTAAATTCGCAGTGGAATAAATTGCATTGGCCTCTCTTGCTCTTATCTCTTTGTGTTCATTATCACTCCATCTATCTCACTCCTTCACTCTGTTTTATGTTCCCTCGCTCCTGACCCTCTACACCCTGCCTCCCAGACACACACACACACACACACACACACACACACACACAAACACACCTCTATCTGTTTGGCTGGCTGTGTGTGTGTATGTGAGGTGCAGTGTGTTTTGCTCCTGTGCCTTGGCCATTGTGTGGGGATGCAGGGCATGATTGGCATGTGGAGTGTCCGTAATGATCTGAGAGAGGATGAGTGCACATCACTCCTGGGCCAAATGACAGAGATGCCACACGGAGCACAGCAATTACACAACAACACAGGAGAGAGAGAGAGAGAGAGAGAGAGAGAGAGAGAGAGAGAGAGGAAAAAGGGAGAGAGTGGAAGAAAGAGCGAAAAGCATGCAATCATTTCTTGTGACTATTAAAGCAGGCATCTACCATCATCTAGATGATGAGGATAAGAGGACAGATGTGTGTGCGTGTGTGTGGGTTGTGTGTGTTAAAACACCCATCCAGGGCAAGTGAAGGTAATGAAGCAGACAGTAGATCTGCAAAAAGCCTTCAGAACACAGAGATGCGTTATTTGGTCTTTTTGCTCTTAAGATTTTTTTTTAACTCTTTCACTCCCACATTGTTTGCTCGGCCAGCTCTCTTCTTCTAAGAGAAGTTCACCCACATTATCATTAATTTCTCATGCAACCAAAGGAAAGGACTGGGGAAAATGGTGCTGAGGAGATGTAATCATTTAAATGAAATATTTCACTCCGGCATCATTATTTAATGTGTGTGTCTTTGAGTTACTTTGGCTTACCTGTATGTAAAAGTGGCATTGAACTGACTGAGGAATTAAAAGTAAGAAAGATATAGAAATAGAGAGAATGAAAAAGAAGTAAAGATTGCCACCTGTCACAAACATACCACCTCATACAGATGTGTGAGTGTGTGCGTTGTGTGTGTGATCACGCTGCATCAATTTTCAAGTGTTTCTAGCAGTGTGTGTATGTGTGTGTGTGTGTGTGTGTGTGTGTGTTTGTATGCATGTGTCTGTGTGTATGTGACTGGATTCAGTAGATTGTAGTTGTTTTTTTTTTGTTGTTGTTGTTGTTGTTCATTGCAAAAAATGCCCTTTAAGAAATAAGCCTAATATTCCTAAATCTAGCCAAATTATCTTGTATTGAGCAAAAAAATCTGCCAATGGGGTAAGCAAAATGTACTAAGCTAGAATTTTTAAAACTAGCAAAAAAGTCTAGCCACTAGAAAATCATAAAACTAGACAAAAAAGGCTAGAATTTGAGCAAACTGAGCTTACTACAAGCAATACAATCATATTTATTTAAGACAAAGTAACTTAAAATGAGGAATGTAGTCTCTTAATTAGCTGACTGTTAGAAATTATGTCTTGAAATAAGATTAACAAATAGTCAAAATATTCTTAAAATAAGCATTTTATTATATTAATTGAGCTGACTTTAAGAATTAATACCTTGATTTTTTTAATAACTAAAAATGTTTAAAACAACACAATATCTTAAAACAGCACAATAGAAATAAGCTAATTTGTCTCAAATTAAAGCACAAGAAGCATCTTGTTTTTAGCATTTCATTCTTTATTATGTGAACCGTCATGGACCCCTGGAAAAATCAACTGTATATCTAGCAGGTACCATGTTGTACCTAACAGTTAAATGTTTTAAGATATGCAGCTATTCAAGCAATATAAAAACAACAAAAAAAATACAAACACAACAAAACATTTGCAGCTGCTGGTTTGAATATTTGACAGAAACAAACATGTCTTTTACACGGGTCTCTCAAACAGAAAAAAAAATCTAAATATAAAACTTGGACAAATCAAGGTATAGAGTGACCTCACCTCCATCCAACGTTTCTAGGGGGTTTCATCACTTTTTTCATCACCCCATAAAATTGGACCTTTGAATAAAAGTTGTCCCATCCATTTCTCATCTCTGAGACATAATGGGCATTGTTTGGCTTTATTATCCTTTGCAACTCATCTAGGACCTGAAATACATTCAAAACAACAATTATTTCCACTACCAGTCCGTCCAACAGGTGGATGACTGATGTCTCTTCAATTAAAACCTAATGGTTAAAGGCCCCTAATGACCTCAAAATAATGTACTGAAAGCTACAAAAAGGTCAGGACTGGTAATAAGGGGATTTACTTACATGACCCAAGTCTTTGAAACAAGAATATGCCTCCAGAATCTTGCTGGGTCGGTCTTGCTCTTTGATAGTGTCAGAGGTTATGAAGCGTCTTCTTGACTCAAACTCCAAGTTCAGCAGATGGGTTACTGAAGCTTTGTTTGGCTTCTTGGAATTGCACATCTCTTGCAGTGTCTTGTAGTGCCTTGCCTGGATTTTCTGGCTGTCCAACACGTCATCCAAACCACCTACAGGAATAATATATATTTTTAAAAGGGTTAGAGGTGTAAAAGAATATTATTCCCTCTCTTTTTCACACATTATTGCATTGTTTGAATACTAACATCCCTGGACCTTAACTTTTGCAAGGCCACTTACCCATGGCCTGTTTTCTTTTGTTTGAAAATTGAGCATAGCAATCTCTCCCACACATCTCAACTTGACAACTTCAGACTAGCTGCTACTTCCCACAAAAACTTGTGTAAACAAAGTGTATTAAGTTTGATACATACCTTCATCACTGCTATCCAAGTGTTGCATTGGGGTGCTGGCTCTGACTGGGGACAACTCAAGAATGACCGTAGAAGCACTTGTAGTTATTTCCCCGACATCACAACGTTGTTTCTTTGCAGGAGGAGTGCCCTTCTTGGGGCTTCTAACATTGGATAGCCTCTTCATGAGCTTTTTGGCAACATGCTCCTGCCATAAAAACAGTACAGATTAAAAAATGACATGACAATGTTTTCACAATAAAAATAAGCTAATTTAAAAAACAAACACAAGCAGGTAGATGAAAATGCTTACCCAGTCTTTTAGCATTGGAAAATATTCCACCAATCACTTTGCCATGGCATTGACCTCTGGTCTGGTGGGGTACCTGGCATCTTCTGTGGTTCTTGCAATTAAGATAATATTACACATAGTGTTTCTAATGAGCCGGCAGAAGAGCTCCTTGGATAAATCCACGATGTTGTCAGTCCCCAGCCGTTTCTGTTCGAAGAAGGAGCGTCGCACCTGTTCAAGTTCACTGTCTGTGTAAACTATGTACTCTGGGCTGGACACAACCACAAACTTGGAAGTGTTGGGCTCTTCTTGTGAAAGACCACTGCCTCCAGTCGCAGATGGTTGTGGTAATTCAGCAACAGTCTCCACCTAAAATACATTCACAATTACACATTACATCGGATAACTTTCCGAATAACACAATGAGTTTTTTGTATTATTGTCTTAACTTAACATTTCATCTTTACTCACAACAAGTCATATGGCCCCGCCGCCTGTGAAAATTTTCAGGACCAGGAAACAGATCCTTGATGTCATCTCGAGTAAGTGAGGGCAGTAACTCTTCTCAAATCTTGTTAACTATTTAAAAAAAGTAGTTCGTGCCAAGACTCTAAGCTTATCACTGACTTAATTCAGCCTTGTGTCCAAAAATCCTATATATAACGTATTTAAGAGAGTGCAACCGGCATGGACCTCTGGAAAGATCAGAGCACAATATATCTAGCAGGTTCCCTCATTGTACTAGCCTGCTAGTTAGCTATAGTTAGCAATTTACAGCAGTAACAGTTAAATAATTTCCTCAGTTAAACGTCATGCACTTTTGCAAAGGTAGCATCGAAAAACTCATGTTTGATAATAAAAGGTACAATATTAACCGTAGATACATGCACAAGGATATTTTGAGATTTACCATGTTAGTTAACTTCATGGGTTTTAGCACACAACCCGACCTAGCAAGGCAGGTTAAACACAACTTAATGTTAGTAAAACAGATAAGTTAACCATATATGGTACCTCTAAGTGTAGAAATGGCAACTTCGTCCAGTTGTGATTCCAAAAAATATCTGCCTGCAAAAATAGCTAGTACATGAATTTGAAATCCAACGACTGTCTTGGGCGCGCACTCTCTTCTCTACAGAAAACTGCACGAAAAACATTTGGAATATACCATTTATAGCGTAGACTCCGGGGTGCGGCCAGCGAGCAAAAATATCTTAGGATTGCCTCTATATTTTTATTGAATTGAAAATCCTTTAGATAATTTTCAAACTTATAATACATACTAAGCCTATGTATAAGATAATTAGTAAATGACTGGTTGCTACTCTTATGAGACCCAGAGTTATGGCCATTTGCCCTTGATGACCTAATGTGATAAACCAACCAGATCGCCCCAAGCATCGAAAAGTACAGTCAGTGATCTAAGAAGTGAAGTGTCATGTCAACAAGCCAGCAAGGTAAGCTATGTAGACTCTACAAAAATGATTTAGCGCTGTGTAATCTGTTTTGTTTTTGTAGGTCTAACTCTCAAATCTTTATTGAGTCATATAAATTCGGCTCATAGTCGTAGTCCAGATTTCCGTGTTGTTTGTGGAATCGATGGTTGTACCAAATGTCGCGTCTGCAAATCACTTTGGTATGTTCGAAGAACCCATTCTGAACACTTTGACAGTGGCAGCAGCAACTTAAGGAGAGAAGGAAGGACAGCAACCTCAAGACTGGACCTCACATCAGCGATGGATCGAAACAACGTGTGGGCATATAGGTAAACCACCTGCGTTACTTAAATCAGCGGTTTTCAATTGGGTAGGCACGCGTTGCACATCCATTGGGAGTGCCAAAAGGTCCCCAAAGGCAAGCGCAATGTGTGCAAAAATAAACTGTAGCCTAAGGTCAAACTCTCAACATCTATGAAGTGTGGCTTTATTATTGCAGGTATTTGACAGACCCGATCATATGACTGAATTATTAATCCACCTAAAGTAGCCTTTACTTTGGTGCATGAAAGTGCAACAGAGAGATAGATTATTTTCACAACTAATGTTTTGCCAATGTGTTTCCTTTTCAAATTGTGACTTAAATGCATTATGTCAAATTCACAGTAAGCTATTGGGCCAATATGATGGGTTGTTGTAGTATGGGATCCAACCCAGTTATGGGTTTGTTTTAAATAGATGCCTTTTATTATTCCAGTGTTGCAAATATATTTTGATGCACAAAGACTGCCTTTTATGAGTTTGGGCCCCTGCTCTTATATTATTTGCATGTCCATGAATACAGGCCAACTAATGCAATGGGGGAGAACAGAGAGAGTCCGATAGAAGATGCGGTGGAGAACGCAGAGCAACCAACAGAGGATGCAATAGTGGAAAATGTAGAGCGACTATAACGGAGGATGCAACGGTGGAGATCAGAGAGCAACCCTGTCCTGATTTTGTCATCCAAGAGCATTTTGGTGCTTTTGACAATTCAGTGTCATTGTATTCTGGCTTTGGACTTTTAAGAAATATCTGATTAATTCATCATTATGTGGCATATCAATTAGAGATCCAAAACTTGGCACTTTGAACTGATATCTGTCTATAACCTTGTAGATTTCACTCCGTATTACAGCTTTACTCACAAGGATATGGTCTTTGTCCCAATTAAAGGCTACACAAAGCCTCATCTGATGTATAAAAGGCACACTGTTATTCTGCTATAGCTGTGGCGCATATTCAGTCATGGAGATTTGGCAAAAAGTTATTGAAATGTTATAAAATTGATTTAGTGGGCACATTATATTTTTGGTCTTTTTACTTCAGATTTTTTGTGTAACAGGTTGAGAGATGGAGTTAGGA